>JABCKG010007579.1:52342-80445 GCA_018851835.1 Hypsizygus ulmarius | reverse complement strand
TATAAATACAATTGGCTTTACATTTGACTTATGTTTTCTTCATGCGACGTGTGCATAAGCAAGACTACACCGAGGGGCCCTTGCCCCTCACATCTACCGATCCGCGACCCCTCGCCATGTTCGTTGTAGTTGCAGTCGCGTCACCGATTCTGTCACTAGTCTGTTCCTTGCCCTTCTCCAGGATGATCTTGACGACGTCCGTATCAACGGTGGTTCCGAAATCTGCGTCGAGTTGTTGTTTAGAAGGTTGTCCAAGGAATCCTTGGTGCCCTTGACTAGAGTGAAAGACGGCGAAAGCTAGCCAGAGAAATGTAAGAAAAATCCCATTCTGATAAGCAACATAGACTCACAGTCAACCACTTCTGCTAGAGGGATGGAACTACGAAATGATCGGTCAGTCGATTTCTTCGATGCGAGGGAGAGACAAGATGTTCACGTGTCTGTAAATAGCAAAGTCAATGTCGAAGATCAAGGACGATCGCACGCGATTAAACGCACCTCCATCTTTCCATTTAGTGTACTTGATAGAGGTAAGAGGTCAGTCAGTGGATCTGGCTGGGTAAGTGCATGAATATACCTCTTCTGGATTTACGATGACGGTGTATTCATGGGTGGATTGAGAATCAGGCTTGTATATAACTTTGGTGACGCTCTTCGTCATTGTTTATGGGATGTAGAGCGAGTGAAACTGAGAACGCGGTGTGAGAGTGGCAAAATAATGGGGTGGTATGAAAAGAAGAATTATCTTTTTGAGGGCCTTTATAAAGGCCAGGCCCTGCGATGATGTCATTGTATTTGACGTCACAAGACACGTCGGCAATCAATTCAAGATAGCCGAGGCTTTCCAAGGCTCTTCATCCCTCAGAATCGTGCATTTACTATTTGAAGACTCAATCAACAGTTATGAATACTCATCGATTAAGTGATCAAATAAACCAGTGAAGAGAGGCGGAAGGACCACCATAGATCATTTTCACATGGTGCTTCCTACTAAGATGGGTACCGCTACATCGTGGCCGAGACCTTGTTTCGTAGTAGTTAACCTTTCATTCTCGACCATTCAAAAGGCCTTTTTGACTTCGACGCAGAAGCACCAATACTTGTCAATGGAACTAGGGATGGCCTACAGGTATCTTTTAGGAAGAGCTTGGCTAGAACAAGAATTTTCACTTACCGCCCATGAGCGCACTGAAATGGGAAAGCCGTTGACTACATCGCGAAGTTCGTCGCCGAGCAAAAGCTGACAAAAGATCAGTCTTCTAAGCAGTCCAGAATAGCATTCATTTAATAAACATGTACCTTGTCAGTCACAACCTCTGGTGTGCTTTCCACCAGGACTTGCGTATAGCCGTTGCTCTGAGAAGTTTCCTGATTATTCTTTCTGCTTTTGACATCTGAAAGATCTGTGAAGTGGAATCCCCAGTGCCGAAATGCTTCCTGAAGATGAACAGATCCTGCCAGTTTCTCCGCTTCATGCAAAGTCAAAAGCAAGGGCAGAGGAGGTGAATGCTTTTGGACTTTAACACCATCCAGTGAATCTCCTCCGGATTCTCTGCTGCACAGAAAGCCTATGCACAAATCTTTGAGAAAACGTTCAACACGAATGCGCTCGTCAGCCGCATGCTGATCAATGAGGACGAGAGAAGGTTCCGACACAGTCCGCAACGGAGGAGTAGACCCACGCTCGAGCACTGGTTCTGATTCGTCGATCAGGCATGCGATGAATTTCTTGTCGACCTGATTTATCACGCGAGCCCGGCATAGATCCGTTTTCTTAAACCGATGGGAAAGGACGCTCGATGTGACGTCGACGGTGTTGGATTGGAGGTAGTGGAATAAAAGCTGTCTGTTGGAGGCATTACAGCCATGGGGATGAGAGAGTGACAGTCCAGGCGTGGGGTCGGGTATAACGCCCAATGAAAAATTTAGTTTGGGTACCGAGTTCTCTGTGACCTCAAACGTGTGATTGGCCTACCATATCGATCAGCACGGTATGCCCTAGATGGAATATGATCTACAGACCTCAAGCGCCCTTGAGAGCCATTCGGGGGGATCGATCCTATCCGAGTTCCCGGCATTGACATGGGATGTATTGCTTCCCTGGCACGGAATCGTCCGTCTTGAAGGGTGATTGCACTCTATAATATAGGAAGTGAGTCTAGGTGGGGGTTCACCCTGCAGGTGAGAGTTCCCAGTTCGAGAATCAACGATAAATGTTTGACCAGTAATCGCATCAGTCAAACTTAGTTCCTCCGACCTCTCACGATCTGCCTACGCACAGAGTCAGCTTTGCTCAGCAAGAGACGGTAAATGACAAACAGAGAATGCAAGGAAGGCATCTCCATTTTGCTTGACACCTGGGGAGTTACACGTCATATCGGGTTCATCTACATCGTTGATGTCGTCTTCAAGATTTATTTTCCTTCGTTTGCGAGGAGAAGGCGAGCTTCTCGCAGTACCGGGTCGTTGTGTGTGTGGGTAACCCTGGGCCAGGAAACCATGCCGAGTCAAGAAAGATCGAATAGATGACGTCAAGAAGGTTGTGATAGCATTCTTGTTCTACGACAGTTTGTGAGCTCCTTCAGAGCACAGCAATCGTCGAACGTACCTGGAACTCCATGTGAGATTTCGCAGGTTCTATGCAATTGTCTATATCCGCAGATGGTATTGTAAGGTTGAGGACATAGACCGGTCTCTTCTCCACCTTGCGAGGGGAACGACGCATATCTGAAGCGGGTCAGGATTGGAGCATGGGACGGAAGAAGTCGCGTACTAGAACGAGGTAGACATGTCTCTCCGGCTTCATCAAGAGCCTATCAAGTCTTTAATGTCAAAGAAGGATGAAAAGACTCTATCCCTACGTTTTTAGCGAATGTGCTCGAAGCGAATGCTGAATCTATGATGTGATGAAGATCACAATGTGCTATAGGATGGCGGTTGACGACTGGAGGATTTCAGTTCGCAACGAAAGCCGGTAACCTAGTAAATATTGACTTGCAAAGAAATTGATACGTCTGTAACACCAGCATAAGCATGAGAATAACGATCATCTTTCAACATGATTACCTTGGCGTGAGCACCATTGAGGCTGATAAACCCACCCAACTTTAGCTCTCCGGAGCGCAAGTCGATCTCCTCAATGTGCTTACAATTTCCGTAAGAAGCAAAGAAAGCCAAATGCAGACTGGAGCGCACCTCTGTCAAAGCACGACCGTATAAGTTACGAAAAGCTGCTAATGTAGATGAGGTCTAATACAAGTATCAGAGATGGGAATCATGGAATGGGCCAGAATCTCATGGACCTTGGGTATCCTTACAATGCGCCTTTTGGAAGGACCAGCTTCACGTTCACCCGCAAGATTCTCAAGAGTGAACGCAACGTTCGGAAAAGCTAAAGCGTATGTTTCCAGTTCTTGGCGTATAAGTTCGAACGATTTGGCTGGGACTGGATGAGACAGGCGGCGAACAGGAAGCTTAAATTCGATTCCAGTCAATCTTAACATTCTATGAGCGGCAAAAAAGAACAGACATTGTAAAACGCGTCGCGAATGCAAACCACAGTGCCTGACGACTCTCGACGCCACCTAACCGCTGGGCCTGAGTATAGGTTGGTCCCTCCCTATGGAAAAAGCTTCAGATATCATTTGTCAGGGCTTACGGGTTGATGATTAACCTTAAGGATGATGGACCACGTCTCTCTTGCATTCGCTGTGCGTGACGATATTTCCAAACAAGATAAATCGGCGGCAGAGGCCAATGCTGGGGAGTAAATCGATATAACATTCATCATACCCAGAGAACAGTATATACCTTCACCCCGGAAGCCAAATGTTGAGAGTTCGTCGACTGCGCCTTGGTATGTCTTCGAGCTTCCTGTACCAGTGCATTTTGAGAAAAATATAAAGTCCATATGATGAAAGGACCAACCATATCTGCCACCCTCAGAACCACTTCCAAGGAGAGAAAGGCCATCTTTGGTTATGCCAGTCCCATCGTCTTTCACCCAGCAGAGCCATTGTTCACAGTCCACGCCAATGTCGATGTGGGTAGCGTTTGCATCAAGTGAATTTTGCACAAGTTCGGATATGATTTGTGGGAGCGATGTCAGAATCTGGCTTGACCGAAGTTTTACACGAGTGGGAACGTCGAGCTTTTCTATGGGAGCCTCAGGCATGTGGAGAAATCATGGTTATGGGAAGACTGAAACTGACTGAAAGCGTGGACTCTGGCTGCGTAGGGCTTGGGACGAAACACGACCAAATAGACATTTATGTGTGCTTCTGTAAACTGCCTGTGGCGCAATTCTTATATGATATTACATTCTGAAAACACCGTAGCCTTTGGCATCTCCGTCCCATGTTGTAGAGCCCAGATGACGGCCTGTGCGGCGCTCGCGTGCTGCAAGTGCAAGTCCCAGCCCAACAACATCTCTAGTATCCGTAGGCTTGATGATGCCATCGTCCCATAGCCGTGCGGTCGAGTACAACGCAGTTGACTGGTTCTCAATTTCGGAAGCTAAGGAGCCATGCTGAGATGGGTCTCTGGGTGAAGTTGCTTTGTGTCAGTCATGATTGACACCACACAAGACAAGCTCTCACTTTGATACCGAGGTCATGACCTGGGATAACTGAGCGGAGCCCATGACAGAGACTTTGGCATTCTAGAAGAGCTGAAGTGAGCAAAAGACATCACATAAAATTGGGAAATAAACATACAGGCCACATCCACAAAAATCTGGGCGAATACTATTCATTCACGGTAAATCAGAGTAAAAGCATTCATTCAGGTAGACTGCTCACAGCACGACCCGCCATTCCTGTCGAACTATAAATACATGTTTAAATCTTGTTGAATACGAGACTCACCATAGTTTCCAGCACCAAAGCTTCCGCCCACAATGACGGTCAACTTCGGGACATCAGCGCAAGCGACGGCGCGCACCATCTTCGCACCTACCCAGACCATTACAGCAGGTCCCGCATGACAGCGAATGTGTGAGCTCACCATCCTTTGCAATACCTCCTTTTTCAGCTTTAGAGCCAACCATGTACCCTGTTCTTCATTGAATATTGAGACATCGACAATGAAAACATGACCGTACCTGTCACATTGACCAGGAAAAGCAGAGGGATCTGACGTTGTGAGCACAGCTCAATAAAGTGGGTAGCTTTCAAAGCAGACGGAGAGAACAAGATCCCATTATTGGCAACAATTCCGACAGGATACCCATGAATATGCGCAAAGCCCTGATATATGCATCCGTTAGAAGCAAAAGGAAGAAGCAGAGAAGTTTCATACAGTAATCATCGTTGGCCCATATTCCTTCTTGAACTCTCTGAACCGACTCCCGTCAACGACACGCGCGATCACGTCCCGCATATCGAAAGCCTGCCGAACGTCAGTGCCGACGATACCGTTGAGTTCGTTAGCCGAATACAGAGGATCCTCCGCCTTTTGAGGAGGCTGAAGAGACTATTTCAGTAACGTAGAGAGACGATCTTGCAAAAACAGAACTCACCAACACTGCCTTGCTTCCTGCGTGGCCAAGATCTCCAACTATACCCCTTGCAATGGCAAGAGCGTGCTCGTCATCTCGTGCCAAGTGGTCTGTTACACCACTCTCGCTCGAATGCATCAAACCGCCTCCCAAAGTTTCCTCATCGACCACTTCTCCTGTGGCTGCTTTCACGAGAGGTGGACCCGCTAGGAAAATGTGTCCTTGATTCTGAACAATGACGTTCTCATCAGCCATCGCTGGGACATATGCTCCACCTGGAAAGGTGATAGATGAATGGTCTGTCCAACAGATTGCAGCAAAGAACGCACCGGCAACGGATATACCGTGTACGATGGCTATTTGTGGAATACCAAGTGCAGACATTTGGGCCTGCAGTGGAGAAGCGTTTGTTCATCATGACAGAACAGTTGCATGGATAGATGTACCATGTTATAAAATATTCGCCCGAAATGCTCCTTGTCAGGAAAGACATTTGCCTGGTGTGGGAGTGCGGCACCTCCTGATTCCACTGTTTCATCAAAAGCGCGTTACTTCAAGGCTTTACTATAGAGAATATAACAGTATGATATACATACCCACGTACACGCACGGGAGGCCGTGTTCCCGAGCAACTTCTTGGGCTCGGAGGTGTTTCTTGACCTGATGACATTATTGAGAAAAGGTGAGACGGCAGGAGTTAAAGCGACAACATACCGTCAAAGGATAGTAAGATCCACCCTTCACAGTCGCGTCGTTCACAACGACTACGCACTCCCGTCCAGCGATCCGCCCAATACCCGTGATAATGCCGGCTCCGGGTATGTCCTCCGAATACACCTCGTGTGCGGCCAACGGCGAGAGCTCCAGGAATGGTGTGTGTTTATCAAGGAGAAGGTGTAACCTGAATTCACGTTGTTGTGAGCTGGATTCAGACATTTGGGACAGTGCCTTCGTACCTCTCTCGAGGAAGTTTCTTTCCCTTGCTTCGCATTCGCTCCGCTGCTTTCGCGCTCCCACCCGCGCGAGCTTTTGCCATATTTGCATCCAAATCATCGATAAGATCGTTCATGGCCTTCGCCTTGGCTAGGAACTCCGGAGACGACGTCGACACGAGCGATGGAAGGACGGAGGCATGGTATGTCCTTCGCGGAACGAACAGCGCTCTCTGGATGACTTTTTGTACTACTGAGCGCATACTATGAGAGTGTTCGCGGATTGAGGGCTTTCGCAGACGTAGTGCGGTCCGGAAGATGAACGAAAGGAATTTAAGGAAGGAACCTCGATGATCTTCAGGAGTTGTGGGGAAGCTCCGATCACGATCGGCCGGACCTTCGTCCGAACGACACGAGTCACGACGCGTCAAGGTCACGAAAATAATGAAAACATAAATATGCAGGTATGTAGTGGTCGAAGCATCTATATGCGGTCCCAATACGGTACCACAGAACATAACTCTAAAAATCCTTCCAATCGTCATCCCAATTACTCTTCTTCGCCTTGGCAGCAGGAGCTGCTGTCGCTGTCGTTTGATTCGATGTTGCTTGAAGTGGGGAGATGCCGGATTGCTGTCGTCCATGGCTGTATTCACCAAAGAAATCATCTTCGTCGCCATCTTGATACAGACCTGAAGTTTCTCCGTCATTGTCGGTCGCGATGGCTCCATATCCTGAACGCTGAGGCCCAGCAATCTTATCTTTCACTGTCCCCACAACCCCACCGACACTCTGGGCAACATCAACACCAAACTGTTGCTTCGACCACTTGTTCGCAGTGCCTCCTACAGCAGCTGCCCGTTTCTGTGCCTCCGTCATGTATCCTTTGATGTTAGCTTGGAAATTGGGGTCTGTGACTGTCTGAGCTGCCGGTTGAATGACGGACTCCGACACGACCTTTCCGGCGCCGGCGACGGCTGCGGAGAAAAGCGACCAGCCTTTACTCAGAGCGCCAAGAGGGTTCTGCTGCAACTCATTGAACGAAGGAGCTGCATTCGACGACAAACCATAAGATGGGTGATTCGAAGCTGGCGGGGTTGGCGTGCTTCCGAAACCTGTGTAGCGACCACCCTGCGAAGGAGGCAAGTGTTCTGGACGATTTTCATTCGCTTTGCCGAGGTTCGCAAAGTATGTCTCATTCGCGGGTTTCTGATCGGTTGACAAGTCTGGGGTTCCGCGGGGAGAGCTTCGAAATGGGGAGGCAGAGTCGCTTCGTAGTGAGCTGCCGGTTGCAGTACGTGTAGAAGCGCGGGATTTCCGGAGTCCTTGAGCAGACGAGGGACGGCTTGCCGGTGAGGCTGATCTATAATTGGGAGCAGCTATCCCAGCAGGAGGAGGTGAAGGAGTCCAATCCCTGCCAGCCAATGCAGCATCCAGCTTTTCGAAAACGATCAATAGAATGAAGAGCTGAATGGCGGCATAAGGCGTACCTTTTCACGATACTGCGTTGCAGCCCAGCAATGGTAGGTGTCATACGGGGTGAGTCCTGCACTGTACCCTCCTTGGTCTGCAGGGGCATATGACTCCATGAAATTTCTGAACGGAGCATTACCACCAAGCTAAAGAGATGCTGAGAATGTAAAGCGGGTCGTGCAGGGTTGTGACTCACCTGCATCCGTCTTATCTGTTCATCTTGCCACGAATCCATCGAAACCGATCTGACAAAGCTATTTGAAAGACAGGTGGATAAGATATACTGAATACCAGAGCGAAAATATGAACCTGATGTGTACGCCAAAGCCTCGATGTGTTCCAGCACATTGTAGGCACAAAAACACGGCGAAGCTACATGGAAATTAGTGCCAGCAGACGACATGGTTGAACATAGCCTACCTGAGAGAGGCCCATTGTGGGTTGGGATTAGAACAGTCGTTACAGATTTTGTTCTTGAGATCTTCGCGCCTTATAATTTCGTTAAGGATTTTTTTCGCGGCGACTTGGTCTGCCATTTTCCACCGGGGAAGAATTGGTTTGAGGCAGCAATCAGCGCACGTCTGATGAATTCGCTAGAACACTGCATTAGCCGCCACGTGGGTGGCTTGCCTCTAGCGACATCTAATCAGATATGATCTTACAGGATCGTATGTGACCCTTGTCCTCTTCAACGTTGCGCATGACTTTAGCGCTATTTAGAGGACGAAGGGGATGGAGGCGGCCCACCCTCGTTCAGCGACAATATTGGCCTGCTTAGGAGGGCTGAAAATAAACCACAAGCGTACGATCACTGAATGGCACAATAACCAAATATACGGTTCGCCCGAGAAAGCGGTATTCACTTTAATGTGTATCAAAATGTGCTGCCCGCGGATATTGCGATAGAGTACCCGCCTGATGATCATCGTGACCGTACTGGCGCTGAAGCGTAGAATGGCTTTCAAAACCCAAAGGGTGTGAAAGGAGTCCCGAGTGACCAGACGTACTGCAGTAAGGTTGTGGCTGTGCTAAATATGTTCCTCTAAGGTAACTCGGTTTGTCTCGACGGCGTTTACACTCTAACACCTGCAGGAAAACTTGGGAAGATCGTCATCTTAGGACCTGCATCTTAGGATCGACCTTGGACGGGCTTAACGCAATCGGGACGCAAGCTGACACTTGAAGTTGATCTGTTGCCAGAGTTGTGGGTGTTCCCACTCTATCGGGTCGGTCGGTCGTACAGTATTCTTGCTGCTCGTGGACAACACATCCCACCGTTCTGACCGCCTCATCGCCTCCGCTGCTTTTCCTCGGTGCAAGTTTTCATCGTGAGAATCAAAGTTCTCAAGCTGTGTGTGGCTGCCAGCTGCCAGAATCTTACCGATTGTCCCTCTGAAATTTTCGCCATCGAACGCACACCTTGGGTCCCGCGTAACCGGATATAACGTTCTTTACCTCCCATACATCTATATCACTCTTCACTCTACATCTCTTGTCCCGCCATGATACAGCAGCTCCATCCTCGTCAGCAGAACTCGTCCCTCGCACCCCTACGCCAAGCGATTCAGGATGGCCCAGAACAGTGGGGTCAATGGCACGGACAAAAGTTTGTGCAACATTATGATTATCTGCCCCTAGGTTTCTTCGATGCTTACGTTGTCCGCTGCACAGGCACTATTCACTCGAAGTTGTTCAGCATCCATTGCGTGCCCGAATGTGCGGTTTCGGCGATAAAGTGCGTCCACAGTCTGGGGTTTGCCGTATCTTATTGTGGAGCCGATCTCTTAGGATCGAAGGCCATTAGCGCCAGCAGCGGTAGCGAAAATGATAATCAGACGAGACGATAATACTTATGTGGACGTTGAGTAAATTACATCGACATCATTTCATGTTTGCTCTTCGACTTACATGGCTTATACAGTGACATTGATTGCTCATTCTTCCTGGTCACTGTTGACCTATGGTCTGCGGATGGAAAACACGAGATGAACCTTGTCCTCCACCCGTCGTCCGCCGATCGCTATGTTCCTCCTAACACTACCAAAACAAGACGACGAGGAGCAAGTTCTTCCGGACCTCACCAACGTTCGTCAGGCAATCAAACCCCAACATCACACGCTACACCCAATCCTACACATTACCGCACTGGTGACCAGGTGAGCCTTTTCCTCTTTTAGATTACTATCTTTTCAACCTCTTTCCCCCTAATTCCTGGACAGACTGGTGGTTTGACGACTCCTTCTATGCACCCTCAGCACACTGGTTACAACGGTCAAGGATATTTTCCCCCAGTCTCCGACAATATGAATTTCCCACCAACTCCATATGGATCCGCACCACCCGAAACGCCGACATGGGGATACCCCGCTCAAAGCCCTCCGGTCGATCGAAACACAACCTTCCCTCCTCCCATCTTGCCTTCTATACACTCCTTCGGACGCAATCCAAGCAGCGGACCGGAGTCATGGCAGCCTGACACAGATACAGAGGTTCTGCCTTATCGAGCTTGGGCTACCGATACAGCTTATCAGCCAATTGACAGTACCTTCTCGAACGCCCAAGTCGACCCGGCACTTCGAGGCGCCAATTCAGATGGGCGGGGTAATGCAGCATGGGCTCCGACGGAACGATATCATCAGGATGGGCATCCTCCACCTATTGATACATCGCTGTATCCTTCTGCACCGTATACACAGCAGCCACCGCCGCCGCCCCCGTATTACTCATCGAATTTTGCTCCAACTGTTCAGGCGACCCCTCCGCTGTCTTCGGCATCTTCAATACCACCCCTTCCTCGCCACACATATACTCGTACACTTGTAGGTCCACTATCCGCCAATGCCTGCCGATTGTTAGATGAGCATCGGAAACCCGGGATTTTCTTCCTGTTTCAAGACCTTTCCGTTCGCACAGAAGGTATCTCAACCTCTCTCCTTGTGGTATTTCAATATGTCAGACTAACTGTTATGCTTTGAGGTACGTTCCGCTTGAGATTGCGTCTCATGAATGTCGGGGCGTAAGTCCTTCCTTAATGCAGGATGCACAATGTCTGAGGAGACCTTTTTGGTTTAGACCACCCGCACCTGAAGCAGGCGCCACACACGTACACACCGACTTTTCACCTGTTCTTGCTCAGACTTTTACTGAGCCCTTCGTGGTGTATTCCGCGAAGCGTTTCCCTGGTGTTCCAGGTATGTATTACTCGCTACAAATATCAGTACTTTGTGTAAGTTATGCTCCACCTTCTGCCACCTAGACACCACCGCCCTATCCATCGCATTTGGAAACCAGGGACAGAAACTCCCCCTAGTAAGATTAAATGCACCTTTCCAGCCACCTCCCAGCGCTGATGAGCCTCTTTCACAGCGCAACCGACATGGATCGAGCAAGCGTCGTCGACGGGACGGTTCTGGCTCTGACGATGATTCCGATGGAGGGTAGTCCAGTTGCTTGTATGTGTAGCAGTGCATGCGCGTTTGAAATGTACAGCATTTCGTTGCTTTCCATTAGTCTGCCTATTGGCAATGTGCTGTAAAACCCAGCAATTACTCATCGTTATCGCCAGTTGTAATTCCTGTCATAGTCTTCTCCCAGTCGACGCCTTTCCCGAGTCTCATGGTCGAGAACAAGACCAACAGCGTTGGGGTAGGTCTGGTAGATTCTATTCAACATCTCTCTGGCTTGAGCCTGTTCGTCGGCAGCGGGAGCAGCCTCGTCCTCATCCTCCCCAACCGGCTTGACTAAAGTTCCCGACTCAAGTCGAGAAATGGCAAGCAGCAAGACACCGAGTAATGCAGTATGAGGCCGCCAGACTGCCCAAATCGGTGTGATCTGGTGAAGGATGTGGAGAGGATGCGCCATGTCCAACGCATATTCGCCGTTTTCGCCCTCGAGCTCGGTTCTGTAAGCCTTGTTGGCAGAAAGCTTCGCGATAGTGGCCCTGCGAGTATCACTGTGCTTAGGTGGCTCGGAGGGGGTGCGGTCCTTCGGACGAGCGGGTCTTCCACCATTGGCGGCCGGTTTGTACAAAAGAGGTGTCACTGGACGCTTATCCCTCTCCTCCTTGAGTTCCACCTCGGATCGGGTAAGGAGCACTCTCTCCACGACTTCAAACGCACGTTCTGGCTGACCGGCGCGCACGAGAGCTACGGCCAAATGATTCCAGTTGTGCGAATCGAAAGTGAACCCTAGGGCCTGGAATTCTTTCCAGAGGGCTGCAATCTGGTGATGAAGACCAGCTGAAGACAAGACATCGATGTAGATGGAAAGAGGGACGGTAAGGATGTTACCCTGGAGCCTGGAGCGAGTGGGGTCGCTGTCATCGCCCTCGATGACGAATCTTTCTTTCGAGTATTGCAAGCCGAGCTGAAAAATTTGTGGCCAAAGTTGGACGGCAGCCTCAGCTTTGAACGTGCGCCGGTAGGCATCGAGAACGGCAGTGAGCGTGCCCAGCGTAGGAGGTTGTCCGGCTTCCACCATTTCCTGGAACATACGTTCTGCATCTTCCACCTTCTCCTGTTTTGCATAGGCGGCAATAACAGGGCCATATATATGCTGAAGAGCTGTCTTCCGACCATAAGAAGGCTTGTCCCAGACCCGTTCCTCCTCCGGCGTCGCCATAAGAGTTTTGATAAACTCTTCAGCCACCTTCATACTCTCCTCAGACCGCTCGTTTCCATATGCCTTCAAGATAGTGCCGAAAGTGATTGCACTAGGCTGGATTCCTCGATCCCGCATTTCATCATATACCGCCTTGGCTTTAACCTTGTCCCCAAGCCGTAGGAACCCGGCCATTAGGATAGTAAGAACGTAGACATTGATCTGAAGTCCTCGTTCACTTTCATGCGAAGATATCCTATCCATTTCATAGAACGTGTCCGCTGCAATGTCCATTCTACCAGCATCGCAAGCCGATTGAATAACCAATGAGAACGTCCTGTCATCTGGTTTGACCCTCGAAGTCTCGAGCTGATTGAAGATTTTGGAGACAATCGGGAATGGAGCTCCCATCATCACATATGCCTTGATGAGAGTGTTGTAGACTTCGATGGTAGGGCGGATGTGATGTGAGGGGAAGGCATGGATATAATCGTACGCCCGAATAACTCCTTCCCAAGACCCAGCTTCCACGTGTGCATTCATCAAGGACGTGATCATACGACGATCAGGAACAATACCTTCCTCGACGGCACGTTTAAACATGGCCTCTGCACCAACAGGATCTTTGTGGTGGGCGAAGAGCGTGATGACGATGGTGTAAGTCACAACATTGGGCTGTACCTTGGCAATACGCATTTGCCGAAGAATAGCCATGACGCTGTCCATGTTCCCGAGTAATGCCAGGTTATTAAGAATGAGGGTGAAAACGTAGATGTTCGGTTTGAGACCAGACTTCGACATGACCTCCAACCAATAAGTTATTCCCTGGCTGTCTCCTCGCCGTGCATGCCCATATATAACGGCAGTAAAGTGCTTGAGCATGGGTGAGTTAAGGCGGGCTCCAGAAGGATCCTCGGGAAAGAAACTGTTGAACAGCGCGGTTGCTTCGCTAGCCAATCCCTGTGCAGCGTACGCATAAAGAAGCATCGCCGTATCGTCCTCCTTAACCCAAGAATTGCGCTCGAGGATGCGAAAATGTTTTTCAGCCTCCTCACTGTTACCCTGACGAGCATAAACATATAGGCCAGTGGAATATACGACTCGAGTTGGTTGAGCGGTCGACAACGAATGATACAATGAATAATATAAAGAGACGGCCGGTTTAAACACGTTGTCGCCGGCAAGTCCACGAATCAATGCTATCTGGACATTCAACGGCGTGACGAGACGTTGTTTCTGCATTTCGCGAAAGACCTCCAATGCGGCTGTGGGTAGCCTGAAATCGCACAATGCCTCGATTATGAAGTTCCCCATCGTCTCTCGACGCTCCCTGTCCCATTCATTCAGGCTGAGAACGGATGCGATATGGTCGATTTCGGCAACAATAAGGAATGCATTTCGTCGCATGTAATTTCCAAAACGCGCCGGGCCCCCGTAATGCCATTCGCTGGTTCTCTGTGTGAGATATGATCCAATGATATTCCACTCCGAAGCGATGAACTTCAGAACGTCGACGTTGCCACGATGTAGTGACATTGACAGCAGGATGGAGTTGAAAGCACCGATAACACCGCCCTTGTTTTTGTAGATCACAGGTATGGCGTCTGCAGCATGGACAGTTTCCGTCGCCTGCTGCAGATCTCCAAGCAGGGACATGGATCGGGAAAGCAGACACAGTCGCCACTGGTCGTATGGCGTCAGAGGATTAATTTGCGAAGGAACCGTAGCGAGTATCTGCTGCATCCGAACTCCCCATAGATGTAGAAAGTCGAGGTCCTTGTCACCGCGATAATGTGCCTCAGCTGCGTTGAGAAGTTTATTGGTAAACTCCAACAGCTGCTGAATGTCTATATTGCAGTGCGACACGGAAAGGTAGGTTTCCCATGCCTCATTCAAATCAACGGTGTCCGCTGGGTAATTTGTGATGGTCTGCAAGCGGCGGAGTGCGATAGCTTCTCGCTCAGCATCGGAAGACGCCGAAGAAGCTGCGAGATCTGCTAGGCTAGGTGGATCCTTTGGTCTGATGTCAAGTTCAGAAGCATTTGAAGTATGCCGCCGCTGGCCCCCATAAACCGTGTGTATGAGCGATGATTTGGCATTTAATGTTTGACGACTTTTATACCGTCGAGAAGACCGGTATGTGGCAGGCAAAAGCTCTTTCATCATCATGAAACGACTTCGGTCTATCAGGAAAACAGAGTTATAGCAAGAAAAGAAACAATAATCAAGGTGACTCACCTGGACACCATAACGAATGCCTATGTGCACAGCTGGTCCATTCCTGGCATTGCGAGAGGAAACATGACAGGTCGGAGGTGTCCACGGCCTTTTCTTTCCCCTTGACGCGTCGAGGTTGAGGCGTGAAGAAGTCAGAGACCACATACTTCCGCGATGATGTTGCCATGACTCGCGCCACCGAGTTCAACGAAGGGGAAATTCCCAACGTCGAGCGGCCGGAAGCGAGCGTGTTAAATATGACTGCTGCAAAAGGTTCGACCATGAGAGACTCGTCAACCTTGACGAGTACTCAGGCAGCCTGCAATACGCAGAGCAGTCAGCTACCGTAGATTAAATGTCGAATCGTACTATACCTGCAGCAGTTGCGTGGTGGCCGGGAAAGAGAAACTGTCGACAACTTTGAATTGCCAGTTTTGCGCTCGGAAATTACGGCGGGCGAACTTTTCGTGTTATGTTTGCGTTTGCTTGCTGAAGACGTTTACACGTGTCGGATGTCATTCGGTCTTGACTCTTGATCACAAGCTCTGGACTTGACCTCGACCAAACGAAATACCCTGGCAGTGGGGCCTGCCAGTGCCATGGCTGGTTCTGCAGAAATTCTTGCACACGAGATCATCGTTGCGCGGACGGAGCAAGAGATTCAGCAATGCTACGACGTGGTACACCGTCTTATTTTGTACCCCCTGTACAGTCAAATAGTCAATCTTATGCATTCATGATCAGAGAATCGCGGTATTCCACGTCGAGCAAAGGTTCCCTCTAGAAACGGAAATCGACGAGTCCGTAAAAATTGCTGTCCTGAGAAGACCTTTACCTTCTAAACGCGTCTTAGATTTGATACGAGTCCACATGCTACTCATTTTCTGTTGAGGCTTATACCCTCCCTAAAACCCATTGGTTCCATTCGAGTGGTCAAACCGCCAGGCGCGAGCTACTATAAACTCACTCGACTTGCCGTCCTCAAAGACTATCGCAATTTCCGTTTCGGACGGGTCCTAGTTCAGACTTTACATGACTGGGCCAAAGCCGACGCCTCAAGCGCAGGAGCAACAGGATCTCTACAGATCGTCCTTCACTCTCAACTATACGCCAAAGGTTTCTACGGCAAGTAAGTCGGGAACGTAAATCCCAGCTCACACTCAGCTCTGATGGCCGACACGTCTGTTTAGGTTTGGATATCTGCCTGAAGTAAGTCGGCGTCCGGCATAATGAATTCCTGTTTTCAGCTTAGATCTTGGATCGTCAGGGTGCAGAGTTCGATGAAGATGGCGATCCTCATCAAAAAATGGTCCTCCGCCTGCCGTTATGACCATCAACCACCCCGAAGGCATGACGTATGTACAAACCTATCGTGTTACTAGCCATTGAGTGGGGATGGATATATCACCGGCTTGGTATCTACGGTAAATGTTCTGTGCATAAAAATACAGCAAAATGAAAGCATGTGCAGTTGTAAGTACAAATGTTCGCCATACAAAGATAATAAAGTAGATTTAACGAGGAACCAAGATGGAGCTTGCTAGAAGCTTGAGAAGGTCATAAAAGGTCGTAAAGCGAGTCGATATCGTGACATGAACCTAAGTACTTAATTACGAACGGAACGATCGAACCCGTCATCAGTAGCGAAGCCCTCGCTCTCGCTCTCAGACTCCAGCTTCATGGTCGGGAACGACGGGCTTCCAGGAAGGATGCTAAAATTGATGTTTGACGACCCATACGAAGCGGAGCCTTCCTCGTATATTCTTCTCGCCGCTTCGTACTCCATCTTAGACACATACCTGCCGTTCAAGATCAGTCATCGAACGCCATTTCGCTGCGCCAAGGACACTTTGTTTCGTCGTTTCGGTCTCATCCCCAAAAATCTCCCGCACCAACTGTGGGTTACCCCTGATGCGCTGCAGGAACATAAAATAAGCGCTAAGAGGTTTCTTTGGCGCATTGGGATCCTTGATATTGCTCCTGCGCGACTTGCCGGCCTTGCGCTGCGCAGCTCGGAAAGCATTCTCGCGTTTGATGTCATCGGGGGTAAGCGTCCGCATGTAAGCAGCAAGCTCGCGCTCACGAGCCTCCTTCGCTGACTGTGATCTCCGTTTATAGGGCTATTTCAAAGCGAACAGTAAATGAGGATGACTTCATTTTCTGACGTCACAGGAAGAATCTGTACCTCTTTCTCCTCCACACTGAGGGTCGCGTATTCTTGTCCGGCTTCTTTTGCGGCTTGAGCAACATTTAGCTTCCGTGTCCCAGAAGCTTGCTGTTTTTGAATCCAATCGGTGAAATACAGCTGCCAAGCCGAAGGAGCCAATTTGGGAGGCCGCAGTACTGATTTGAGAGCTACATCAAATGAGATATGTGAGAGCTTGAGCAAGGACCGGGAACTTGGTGAGTGCTTACGACTGTCCTTAGATTTGGCCGTTGTATTGAGGTCTTCAAGTGGCGGACTGCGTTTCTTTCGCCGAACAGTAGCGTCGGGATCTTCATTCATGCTGACCGACTCTGCACGTCGGCTATATGACCTAGTCATGGCCGGTATACGGGGTTCTGTGTAAGATGGGGCACTCGACGATTGGAAAAGCTGCCCGGAAGTTACAGATCCACGCAGCGAGGAAACACGTTGCCTCACCGTAGTGTCACAAAGAGGAGAGTGACGGACGGAGGGCCGCGGGGATGTGGGTGATCTCAGAGTGCTCGGATTGTCCCAGAGCTGGGATGCCCATGAAGGAGTGTGTAGCGTTGTATCCTGAGGCGAAATAGAGTTTACCCGCTGCCGTTGAGGTGAATAATGGTCCTCAAACGACGAGGACGGCGACATTGATCGCGGAAGTGGGTGGAGGGCGGCGTATTCGGTCGGAGAGAAGACGGGGCTTTGAGGGAAATGAACTGGGCTCGCGAATGGGATGAAGGAAGACGAGGACTGCGGTAAGTTCGCAGAAGTAGGAATGGGTATTGGTGACGAGGGCGATACGAGGGATAACTCTGGATCATTAATCCAGTTGGAGATGAGTAGATGGTTCTCGGGTGACGGAGAAGCCTTGAAGATTCTTCCGTTGTACGATCCCGCAGAATCATAGTACCCACTGTCTGCTGGAGACGATTGCGAGACTTCACAACCATAGTTAGATTGTGGTGAGGATCCAGAAAAGTCATACAATGGCTTGACATCGGTGTCCATTTCGCCAAACGAGCCCCATGGTGGCCGTGGAGATGCAGGTGTGGCAAAGTCCTCAAAGTCGAACGAGCCAAAGAGTAGCTGATCTGACTCTGGGGCAGCAAAGGTGTTGTTCTCGTCAAAGGTGAGCATCGGGGAGTACTGGGCTGGTGAGTAGGCAGACATTGGGTCAGGTGATATAGGGCGACGGGTTGTGGCGGAGGGCATGGAGAGAGGTGAGAAAGGCACGACGCGCGACCGAGATGTGGTACTTAAGGGACGGAAGCAGAAGGGGTACAAACGGAATCGGGAGGAAAAGAGCGGTCCTCGAATCACTTGCATTAGTGACTCTTATTGAATCAACAGACCAAACTATGTACACGTCTCCGAGTTGCACAGAAAGGGGTTTGACGGGTTAACGTCACAATGAGGTTTTCCTATTGCGGGATAGAAGTCCGTCCGTTTCAAGTAGTCGTTCCACGAAGCTAAACTGTGACAAGAGCATATGTCGGCGCGGCCTGCCAAACAATCCACGGCGGCCTTAACGGTCTTCGGGATGTGAATACTCTTGGAATATTCAGCCAGAAATCCGGTGCAGCGAGTGTCAAGGGGAAAAGATCGTGGATTCGTCTCTTGCGACGTCTGTTTTCGGTTTTCGATGGAGGTCAGTCCCCGTTGGGATGGAAAATAGGGCGCCTGCCCTAAGTCGGCGCACGCTCAACTTGGTCAAAATGACCCACAACAATGGGCGCTCTTTTTGGTTGTTTGGCGTCAAAAGCATTTGTGTCCGTCCGCAAGTCCCCCGAACCAGTTCCATTGCATGCATGAAAATGGAATAATGCCATCATAGGATAACAATTTCCGGAGAACGGTATATAGAGCTATTGTACACACTTTTTCCAGCCTGTGACCAAACCAATTCCAAAAGAGAACGTGAAGAACAGATAGAAGACCAGGAAGGTACAAATCGCAATCATATCACAAGCGTCATGAGCACACATCATGAGTGTCGGACACAGGGGGTAACGTACCTCCCAACCCTTCACATCCTTCATGATCTCTTTCTCTCTCGCAAGTGCCGCCTGCTCGCGTCTGTACACATCACGATCTCCCTCCGCCATGAGGAGTGGAACCAAATGTATACGGGACCACACTTTCTCCCGCTGGAGCTCCCTGTGAAATCGTCCTAATTAGTGCCTTTTCCCATTTCATCTGCGGACCGAAAGCCAAGTGACAGATAAGCCCAGCGACATGCGGCCGGATCCAATAGCGCCACGTTTACCGGTGAGCGGGGTACAACTGGACACGTTCTACGTCCAGCTGACCCAAAAAAAAGACCACTCTGGCCGGATGTATTAATGGCTCATACCTTTTTTCGAGATTGCCCTTTCCGACTCGATAGAAGCCATAGGCGCATATCCCCGTCACGCCGCCGAGGATAACCAGAGATCCTGGCCCACGGAATGGAAGATTTCGCTGGTATTTGAGGGTTGCGAACCCCCCCGCAGGGGGCATGTCTCTAAGCAAAACCATGTCAGCGAATGCAGTGAGACTGTGCAGGGCGCAGCGTACTGTCTGTAAGGCACTGACACTGGAAAGAACGACAAATCAGCGCTGTATGCATAGAATAAGTGGATTAGGGCGCTACATACTCGCAAGCACCCTGTTGTGATCGTTGTTAATGGTAAAGGTGTTGAAGACGGCAGACAACGGACAGGATCTCGCGTGATGTCACGTGATACGCTACTGCGTGAAAGTTCCGCCTGTCCTACGCGTCGGATTCGGAACTTTTCACTACTACATACACAATTGGCGAATCGCAATGGTGACGAACGCAATGCGCATGCTCAGGTGGAGACAGGATGAAGTCAAAAGCTTGAACTTGATCATACGCTGGGACGCAAATAGGCCGGTTCCGATACAACTTCAAACTGCTGACTAGGGCCCCGGGGGGCCTCCACAGGAACTTCGATCTTTTGTTTGCAAAGATTGGAATGTTTGTCAGGCTGTGCCTGGGTATCTTTGGTAGTAATATGAACTGTACTCCGAGCGCAAGAGATAGGAATCAGGCGCCACATATAAATTCGGATCTGCCGTGCACTGCATATGAGTCGATCTACATATGTGAGTTGAAATTGATATCAAAGAAAAGTGAGGATTTAGGAAGGGCTGGAACGAATTTGTATGGAAATGCCATAGGAGGAGTGGCCAAAAAAGGCAAGATATCGAATAATCGAAGCCAGACTCAACGCCAGGCTCGAAATAATTACTCCCGATAGACTCATAGCCTGCCAGCTGTCGGAGTCTTGGCTTTTCTTTCGTCCCCCCATCATGTCTAGCCACCCGTCTCCTGGGCCTTCCACCCAATCTATATCCTCTAGACACAAGCAAAAGACCCATACTGTTGGTATCGCAGCAGGCGCTGAGGACGCCAAGTATCAGGGAAAATACAAAGATCTCAAAAGGAAGGTGAAGGACATCGAGACGGTAGGTCCTGCTCTCGTCACAACACAAGTAGTCTTTTAACTCTGCAGCAGGACAATGATAAACTCCACTTTAAAGTTTTGCAGGCCAAACGGAGCATTCAGCGGATGAAACTGGAGAGGGCGTGAGTCGTGTGGGTATTTACGTGTCATGTTTCACTTTCTGATCCAGCGGTCGTAGTATTTTATACGAACGCCTTTCAGGCATTGCGCCACCGCTCTCAGACGTACACGATCGACATACCTTTCCTCCTCCACCAATTCATTTAGGAACGAGTGCCCCTCCGCTGCCACCATCCCGATCCCATTCGGGAACTTATCACACGCAAGATCTAGGTGACCACCGCCCGCCCCAGGACATACCAGGTTATCATCTTGGCTATGACCGTAATTACATACCTAGAAACGAGGGACCTCTTGCGAGCATCATGCCTATCGGTCCTGGCATGACCCCCACTTCTCACATGTCCGGAATGCACTCTCCGCCTCGTCGTAACTCGGATGGCGCCGGCCAGGAGTCTATGCGTCATTCTCAACAATTGCCTTTGCCGCCAGTGCCGCACATGGACGGAAGCCATAGCCACAGTCATTCGCGTTCTCACGTCAGTCCAACGTTGCACCACTCTCATTCCGGATCCTCGCCTGAGCGCACGCGCTCCCACTCGTCCTCACGCTCTCGTGCCCGCCATGAATCCGTGCAACCCTATAACCCAGGCCATACTCACCCCCAGCAGTACCCTGAAGGCTTGCCCTCGGTCCAACAGGTCCTGCACAGCCCATCTTTGTCTGCACGTGAGACGCGGGAGAGACAGAGGCGTCCGCCAATGCGGACTGATTCTCACAAACATGGGCGTCTCTCATCATTCATGCCGCGTCTCTCACCCCCTCCTCCATCAGCAGAAGCTCGATCCGTTCGCGTGCACAGCCATCAACGTGTCGGGCCGGGTTCTTACATTAATAGGGACGACCACTACGAACGCCAACGCGATATCGACAGAGAACGCGAGCGCGAATGGGAACGGGAACGGGAACAGCGCGACCGAGAACGCCGTCGTGACGTCGGGGGAGGTCGAGACGCAAATTCATCGCACATGCTCTCTCCGCCAATCATTCCGCGAAGGAGCCGGCCACTATTGGACAGAGACTACCAAGAGCATCATATTTCGTCGCGAATGCATGAAGAACAATACTATCGGGATCCAATCCCGGGTCCCGGAGGCTACCCCATTGTTTCCCGTTCTGGATCGCCTGGTTCGGGCTCTGGATCAGGCTCCGGGAATGGCGCAGGCGAAGCACCATCTCGGCCTGAATCACGCACACCTTATTATGAGCAGCCGGAACGCACACGGTCGTCCTCATATAGGCTACGACCAGTCAACCAACCCAATGAAGATTTGGATTTTGTCCACGAGGATGGCCGATCTATGTCATCCCGCGATCGTGGAAGTGGTGGCGGTGGCACCTTCCCACCTCAGGAACAAAGTCGATCTTCTTTGGAATCGAGGAAGAGAGGACGAAACGATATGGATGTCGATAGCGATGACGCGGGGGATGGTCCCATGTACTCGAGTGGGAGAGTGTCCGAGGATAGGGGTTCCAAACGCTATCATCGAGAACCCCGTCGGAGTGTTGATAATCAGGAGGATGGCCGAATGGGTCCCCCGTGAACACCCTTGAACCCATTTGGATGCACTATACTTGTGACAATCTCTCGGGTTGGCCACCCGTTGTCACTCTTAACTTACTTCTTAAAACAACTTGTTTATGTATGTGCTCTGTTGTGAATCTGCTATCCTTGGAATATTTGCGCCGCTTGGCTATGTCCTCTTCAGAAACCTTCGCTCAATAGACATCTTGGGATGTCTCTGGTTTCGTGCCAAAACATGAGAGATCTGCTGACTGCAAGGCTTCGGAAACATTTGCTTATGCTCTCTAAAGGGTAATTCACTGAATGCGATATATGCCCCGGCAAAAGAACAAACACATACCACTTGTCTTTGAGATGTAAGCGATAGACAAGGGAGTTGCCCTGAGTATCGAGCTTGAAACGATTTATGTGAAGGATTCCGTCACAGCCTAGATGAGAAACTAGGAGGAACAACACAGTGAACTGGATAAGCATAAATTGGGTGCAACATCTGTACCAATCATAAGATGTAAAATGAACGAATCACCAAATCACAGAAGCACCTGCTAACAGGTGTAGACTACGTAGGACATAGCAAGATCAAAGATCACACAGTCCTCCGTTTGACGCAGCCATCCAAGCAACCGTGGAGCGCTCGTCAGAGTCAGGGAATCGGGTCGAAGTCGAAGGACCCTCGTCGATCGGCCACACGCCACGCCAGACGGCGGCCTGCTCGGTCCAATACATGTGCAGGCTCTGCTCGTCCGTAACGGCAGACACATATTGGCGATGACACAATGGCATTTTCTCCCGACGGCGTTGGAGTATCTCGATCAGGGTATCTTCGTTGTACTCCAACTTCAAGTCAAGAATAACATCCATGATGCAAGGTCTTCTGCCGGGCAAACCAGCGGCTTCATCGATGTACTGACGTGCATGCCATAGCAGCAAAGTGGCTCGATAATGCGCTGACAGTGAAGCGTCACGGCGGTCCGACAGACCGCGGCGAATATGTTTCCTCCTGAGAGGCTGCGTACAGATTTGGCTCGTGGATTCGGATATAGTAGTTCGAACGGATGATGAAGAGGATATCACAGAACCAGGTTTTCGGCTGCGGGAAGCAGTGCAAGCACGAGAGGTTCCTTTGTATAGGGGTGCGGGGGGCAACGCCGATGTCGTGGGGGGCGTGTGGGTCTTTGGGTTTGGAAGACCATGATCAGAGGCAGTGCGCGCCGAATAAGATCGTAAACTGCGGCGACATGTTCTGGGTTGTGACAGTCCGCCTCCACGTGAAATCGTTCGAAGGCTGGAACAAGTTCGTAAGAAGATAGGCAGATACCATTGATGCTGTGGATCTCACCGCTGCGCAGTTATGGATTCGTCTGAGGCTTGAGCCGTTAAACTTTGAGGATGTCCTGGGTTCAGCATGTCGCGGACGTTCATTGTTAATCTTCCGTGAGATGAATTGGGGCGAGTTTCGTTGTGGCTGACAAGATTCCTTCCATTCTAACCAGGGTTCTGAAATGGACTATTAGGTGGATTCTGAATACAACTATCATAACCAGGCGTCAGCTATGAAAACAACAAGACATTTCGAAAGTGATTGCTCCCCATGACTGTTCTTGTATTTATTTTAAGCACAGCCGACGTCGCCTGCTTCATTATGCACAGCATGCGCCGCACTGCGAAGCAGATAAATGCCGAACGTGTCCGCGGGTTCCAGTCAGAAATTAAGGGAGCTTGTGCATCGATTTCAATTCATGTCCCAATTGGAGTAACAATGACTGGGCTGCGTGAGAGACTTGAAGAATCGAGTCAGGTAGAAGCTCGCGGTCACATCATTTGAATGTACACTCACCGAGAAGAAAACAGGTACAGCCAAACTCGTTCCAGAAATTTCTGCCCGGCCCTGTTAAGGTCGCAAACTTCGAGCGCTCTACAACTGACAGTGATCGGGGATCTGCCAATAAAATGATGAGAATGCATCAGAGCTGCGATACAGTTAGTAAGAGTAGTGAGGTGAATAGAATGAAAGGCTGCGGTGAAGCGGAATCTCAGGTTTGACGACGTGTGTTCAACGTGGACAGACGATTTGACTGCCCACTGGGACGCAGTTGTGACGTCACGCGACAGCCATCAAGGTACTGGCGATCCGGAGTCCGCAACTTTGCAATAATGTGAATTGAGATATTGATATCATGTACAGGGCGGCACGAAGTATATACTCCGCCCATTCTCCATGATATTCTCACCCGTCAACGATAAACATGATCAGCTGGCGAGAGCCCAATGTCAGTTCAGTCATTATTTCCCGACAGAACGGTCAAGAATAACGCACAATGGAGGTTCGCAGCAATTTCCGCCTCGGCTCTATCACCATTCGCAAGAAGTTTCTCTTTGTTGTAGAGAAGTTCTTCCCGAGTTTCGGTCGAGAATTCTTGATTTTGTGCTTTTGGCGTATCTTTATCAGTAATCCGAAAATGGCAAGGCCAAACGCGTCCTCACTTTCCACAATAGCATCAACCGGGCAGGCTTCCTGGCAGAAGCCGCAATAGATGCACTTGGTCATGTCGATATCTAATATTCATGAGCCATATGGTATTTCGGAATGTATTTGGGACTGGACATACCGTATTTGGTGGTTTTTCTTGAGCCGTCTAACCGAGCCTCACTTTCAATGGTAATGGCCTGGGCGGGACAAATGGCCTCGCAAAGTTTACAGGCTGGAATCTTGTTGAACAATTCTGCGCAATCAACCGATGGGATTGACACTTACCGATACAACGTTCTTCTCCGCTGGGATACCGACGAAGAGCATGTTCTCCGCGAAAACGAGGTGAGAGTGGGCCCTTCTCAAACGGATACATAATAGTATAGGGTGGGCGGAAGAAATTCTCCAGCACAATCCACATTCCTATTAGACGGGTATAAGACATTCTGCAATGATCCAAGACGAGTGCTAACCTCTGAGAATTTCAGTGAAGAAAAACAGATGCACTGCTTTGTCGAGTGACGTCGGGCCGTCCTTGTAAGGATTCACCTCCTTTCCGTGTGCATCGAACACAGGCGCTGGCTCGCTGGAGTGCGAATGGCCAGAACGTATCCCACTTAAGAGGCCATCATGGCTTGCGGTAGTCGGGGGCCCTTGGGCATGAGAACAGTTAGAGGTGGAGATGAGCCGGCGAGCATGGAGTGCTGCACGAACAGAGGATGAAGTTCTAAGTGCAAATAGGAGGCGCGGCTGCAGGCCCATGAGGACACGGTGCCGAGCAAAAGACATGGTGGTCGACGTTGCCAGCAGCGGCGGGAGGGATCCCGGATGGTTTGTGGAATGGTTGTGACACGGGATCTCAAGGGTCACGTCTGTCACAGTTTCTTCAGCCAATCACATCAGCAGAAACTCAAAACACCATTGCGGTCATTCATCGTGCTCCATTTCAAACGTTCACCGTCAACGTTCACGATCGTCCACATGTCGTCTTCATCGCAGGCTACGAAGGCAAAGGCAAAGGCTCCGGCACTCTCGGATCAGGGTGAATAGGCTTCACACCCCATATCTATCGTCGATCTCACTCACTGAATGGTCCAGCCAGAAATCCAGCAAAACTACATTCGGATGCAGAGTGAGATGCAAGCGCTGGCAGGTAAGATCGGTGAATTGGAGCAGCAAGCTGATGAACACAGGTGAGTCTTGGCCTTCATCTTCACTTTCCTATTGATCACTAATCCTGCGATTCAGTCTCGTCCTCGTTACTCTCAATGAGGCGCTGGAGGAAGAGCCGGATCGCAAATGTTTCCGACTAATCGGAGGTGTCCTTGTCGAGCGGACCGTTAAGGATGTCGTGCCGACTCTACAGACAACGCGCGATGGGGTTCGTATATTTCTCGACCCCTCGTGGATTTATCGACCGCTCTCGATGCACTAACTCCTTTCCGACAGATACGGA
Organism: Hypsizygus ulmarius; assembly: GCA_018851835.1. Taxonomy (NCBI): domain Eukaryota; kingdom Fungi; phylum Basidiomycota; class Agaricomycetes; order Agaricales; family Lyophyllaceae; genus Hypsizygus; species Hypsizygus ulmarius. Next base: position 54,501 of record JABCKG010007579.1, on the reverse strand, counting down.
AAGCGATCTCCAACCTGACGGAGCAGTACAAGTCCAAAGAACAGGATCTCGATATCTTTAAACGGGAATACAACATTCGCCCCGTATAGATCAGGTCACTTATAGTTGCTATCACGCATTTTAGCAGAATCATGATCGCGGTTTGGGGCGCTCTATACTATTGTCATATTTAACATAATGCCAAACATCGCTCTAGCTTTCGCCATAATGCAGGATGACGATTGGTCCGAAGTGTAGGCTGGTGACCATGCAGGTTTCAATTTGCTGACCTGAGAGTTGAAAGTTTCTTGGCGCGACTCAGGTCTGCGCGGCAGGGCGTCCCGGTTATCTTGCACATGCAATTATCACTGAGTATGTCCACTCCGATGGTCTCAACCACTACAAGCATCTGCTTTATAGCTTCATCGCGAAGGAAATTTTAGGTAAAGGAGACTTCTAATTATTCGGCCTTTGGCTGCCTTTTTTACAAGAACATCACCAAGGCTACTGGGCACGCCTAAACTTGTTGCAACACCGAGGTCTTCATGATCATCAACGTAAAAACTGTTTTCGTTCCGACCATCACCTACGTGTCTGTTAATCCCTACAGGCTTGCGTCGCGCTCGCCCCCGACACTCTTTTCGTTCAAGTCAAACTTCAAAAATGCTCTTCGCATTCTTGCTCTCCTTTTTCTTTCTCACGGTCCTCCTCCCTGGGATCGACGCGCTCCCCAACAACCACCACCATCATGCAGCGTCACTATCCCGACGTGGGTCCCCAGCCCAGATCAACGCCTTTCTCTTCTCGCACAATATCATTCGCACGGCACACAATGCCTCCGACCTGACCTGGTCTGAAGGATACGCCGCGAAGGCAGAGGCGTGGGCAGATCAATGCCAGTTCAAACGTACGGGCGGGACGTTGAGTGAGGGCACGCCGTATGGGGAGCTGCATGCTGCTGCGACCGGTCTTTTCCCCATTTCCACTGCGATTAACCAGTTTGTCAAGGATAAAGGTACGTACATCTCCCTTTCCAAAATCCGCCTTGTATTTCATGGACCTATCTGCCACTCCTTTCTTGACTTTTCTCGCGCTAGAGGTCTCTCAGACGAATATTCGTTTCACAGCCGTTTACGCTTACCTACGTGCACTCAGGCCATGTATCTTTTCTCTCACATTCGTTACACGAATTGAAAAACCTCAGCGGAGTTATCGACCTATTTTCACAATTCACGAAGCCTTCAAATTGAAGTGACTGTGAGGATTACGAGACAAAACTGTCATGAGCTTCTAACTTGATGAACATTGTCATTGCATGGATAACAAGGACTTTGGATTGGAGGTGACACTGGAATAATTGATAGCTGCTAATGGTTCGCGTAGGAAAAAATGCGGGGGAAGCGGGTAACTATGGGTTCAAACAAATGACATACAGAGCAAGAAGATTAAGTGTCGCGGATCCCTCAAGCCCTTCTTCTCCACTCTGGGATCTCCGACACAGGCCAAGCTTTACGAGCCAAGCCCGACGAAGCCCCTCGACCAGGCGACAAATCCCTCTTCCTCTCATACTCCGCAAAAGCTTTCGTGCTATGCGTGTGACGACGAGGATACTGGGCAGAGAAGCTCCTTTCAGTGCCTCCTTCTTTTTCCGGAATGTCCCGCACGACTTTGAGTTCGTGGCTTTCAATGCCGGTTTTCGATCCATAACGCTCAGATAACGATTTCATCGTGACTTGTGCTGGAAGGGAACGACGGGAGTGTGCGGCAGGAAAGTTTTGCAGGACACCGTCCGGTAGGGCCTTTTCCTTTACCTTCATGATGATCTTGCCACTCGGCGATGAAGTGAACATAAATAGGCTAGAATCCTTTAGCGAACCTGTGGAGATGTCCTCGGGGTGAGAATCCAGGCTAGGCAGCATATCAGGGTTTCGATAATGTGGTGCAACATAAGCCTTCAGTGGGATAGAAGAGTGGGCAGCTGGAGCACATTCGACAGGAGGAAGCCAGTCATTTACGCTATGGTGACCGCTGAATGTGAGCCATTCTTTGCTAGAGAGAGAAAACGCAGAGTTTTCGCTAGTATTGAAATTTTGAAGATTTTCTTGAGAGGCATGGTTGTGAACAGGGCGCGATTTGGAACTGATAGAAAGACTGTGAAGACCTGCAAGAACTTCTTTGGA
>JABCKG010007579.1:0-52031 GCA_018851835.1 Hypsizygus ulmarius | reverse complement strand
CGGAGAAGATGTAACCAGGTCTTTACCGAAAGGCGAAATATCTCCCCCACTGCCGTTGTTGAGGTCGGATCTAGAATTGGCGGCCGAGGATCGTCTTCTCGATGACCCACGATCATCACCACCAAGATGTCTGCGAGCAGCCACGTTGAGACCGACAATTTGTTGCCTGCGTATGCTCCGGTTACATTCGTCCTGGCTTGCTTCCATCTGCTCCCGATCCCGGCCTCTGGTCCGAGAAGATCTGTTACGTCGCCTTCGACGCTGCTGCCGTCCCGAAATAGATGATAACGGAGCCTCTTCGGCCACGATGGAGGTTTCGAGTCTCTTTGCAACTGGCTCAGCATGAGGGGAAGCTTGCCTCTTTCTCGGCAGTTCGAGGGCATCACCGTGTCTTGCCGTTGTGACCTCATGGTCCTGTTGGTTGCCGACTTGACGGCTGCTACAACCCAGTTCATTTGCCCAAGGATCAGACTCCAATAAATCCCACTCGTTGGGGAGCACAAGTCCCGTCTGCCCGACGGACGCTAGATTAGCAGGTGCATGTGCTTTGTTAGCAATATGTTCTGCGGTTGACGCATTTGTTGACAGTGTATGACCGATAAGATATTGCGCAGGTGCGGACTCCTTGTCTCCAGGCAATCGGCTGCTGACGTGCTTAAAGAAACTCTCCTCTGAGTTTTGAGATTGGTTAAAACGATGAAGAAGCGGCTTCACTCCGAGATGCGGAGGGGGATCAAGACGTGCATTTCCATTCGGCTCTATCTGAGATCCATAGCTATCATGAGGAGGGCGGGACCGCGAGCTACTGGCCTGCGGGGCAGTCGGCGCTGGGCCAATGATGTTGTTGCTTTTCCTGCCACGGCGACGGCGCGGTGCTCGTTTCACCTCACTTGATGCGTGAGTCTCGTCCTGGTCCTGACGATCCTTCCGCGGCCTCCGGGGAGGTCTTACGTTCTCATGATTATCGTTCCTATTCAAGTCAGACGCAACTGCCCAGTTTGGGTTGCTTCGGCAATGTATGCTTGCAGTGAGCCCGGGAGCAGCGGTATTCCCCTCCCGTTCGACTTGTGGCTGGCTATTTTGTGGCGCGGAAATGTTGCCTATCGAGACTGGCTTACACGGAGTAGGGAGAGGATTAGAAAGAATCTGGCTAGCAAGATCGGGAAATTTCATGGCAAGCTGGGGGCTGTGTCAGACAACTCATCTTCCCTAGGTCACCAGAGCTTACGTTGGTTGCGTCGGCATATGTGACCGCAGGAGGAATATGCGGCAAGCCTTTTGTCAGCCGTGGAGTAGTAGATGGTTGGATATTGTGCTCATGAATAAAGGACAAAGGTGCCGAGGGGCGCTCTGGGAGATTCAACTGTATGGAAGCAAAACATACAGTCAGCAAATGGCTGGCGCCATATGATCTTCCTTACGATGGTGGTCGTATGCTCCTTGGAAGTGGAAGAAATTATCGGCAGAGATGGCAATGATTTTGTGGCTTCTTGAGCCGGAATCGAATCCGTTGCGTTCGCAGATAGTGGAACCGGACTCGATAATACAGCAGAAATAGTTGGTTCCAGCTTCGAAAATTGCTCCACAAGCTAAACGGAAATCGATTCATTGTCAAATTCGCTTAGAGTAACGGGACCTTACACTGATGATGTCGGTGTCTGCAAACTCTTCGTCTTTCGAATTTTGCGCTTCGAGACCTTTCTGGTCAACTGCAAGTGGTTTGGATGGATCCGAAGATATTGACAGCTCAGAAATAAAATCTATCAGAGCATCTTGCAAAGCGTCCATTTGCCCCATGGAACTGGAAGTGCTATTACTTGGGCAGCGCTGGACGGAATGCGCGGGATCAAATTGGGAAGATGATACGAAACGCTGACAAGGCGGGTCCTTCGGTATGGAAAGAGGATCAGGATCAGTATATATGCGCACCATTGGACAGTCATTGTCCAGGTCATGACCGTGAACAGAGGCATTCAGAAGGTGAGTCGACGCTTCCTTGTCATCTAAAATGTCAAAGGTCTCGGGAAGCTCAGACTCAGAGAGGGGAAATGAGGAATTTGAGGAAGCAGCCAGAGAATCAGAATCTTGGTCTGCTCGGACGGGAGGTTGAATATGGCTTGCAACCTACCGTGACACGTCAGATTTGCGGTCATCGAGGATAGAATTACTACGTACCGGTTTCGCTAACCAGAAATCCGAGGGGGGCGGGTCAAACATAAAGGCCCGACCATGAAACGAGGGTAGGGGAAGATCTGCTGTTACATCGCACGTTGCCTAAGGTGACTCATGAGAGACATGATCTCAGCCGCGCTCCAGTTCGCTAACCTCATCAGACGAAGGAAGTCTCTCTTCTCTGTCCACGGAAGCTGGGAGAACTTCTGTTTTATCGGTGGTGGGCTCAGTGATGTTGCCCATGGTCGAGTAGGTGGTTCAGAGACTGGTGGGCTCGCTATGGGTCTAGAGAATAAATGATGCCGAGAACAGAGGCGTTGTGTGCATGAATACCGACAACTGCGAGGAGAGGGCGGGGCGTAAGGAAGAGAATGAAGGGAGGAGGGAGGAGGGGATTGGGGAACGAAGGACGACGCAGCTGTCAATGTGAAGGTGAATTGTGATATCCAGCCGAGGGCTCAATGTGGCCACAGCACATCTAATTATATCCTGCAGTATTCAGAGCTTCCTACTCCAGCTTCACTTGCAATTGGAAAACGGCGCGCAAAAAAAACGGAGACGTAGCTCTTCCAAGTTCTTCCGCGCATCACGCTCCCCAAAGGCTCTCGCTACAAGGCACAATCTATTGGATAGCTCGCTGTTGTCTGGATTCATGTTCAGGACTTGAATTACGCGTGAAGTAAAGCCTGGTACGGTTTTGAAGGAAAGTATTCAAGCATAAGTCGTGGAAAGGGGCTGTAACCATGCGGGGATGCCCAAGACGCGTCGACCGGTCCGGCCAATTCGGACAAGCGCCTGGTACGACGTGTCACTATCTTCCATTTTCCCTGTCGTGTCCTATTTTCAATCTTACACCCTCAGGCTGTGCCTTTCTTATCAATTCTTCATTCACGGATATTCACTTCGACCATGGAAGGCCCTAGTCAACGTTCTGCAGACGGATCGCCGATCTTCGATACCCTTGACGTTGACCTTGTTATCAAAGTCCTAGCGCACACCTTGTTCGGTCAGGCTTCTGTTCATTGCACTGAAAAACAGTCGATCCTGACTTTCTAATAGGCCCATTCTTCATTTTTTTCGTCCCAATTTTCTACATGTTCCAAGGGGCCAAAGTTACCGACCCTGTTATCGTTTACTCGGGCGTCTACTGGGTGGTAATATCTTTGTTTTGTAAGTCAATGGCGTAGCAGTCTATTGTTGGGCTGACATCTTTCTAGGGTTTGTGAAATGGTACTCTAGGTTGTACCGTAACCAAGGGAGCTTGCTCTTTGGACCTGGACGAGTTGATTGGGGTGAACAGATCGTCTTGATCACTGGAGGTAGGATCCCGTTGAGCATCTCTGCGCCCAAAACAATAGCATCTTATGGCTTCACACAAGGCAAGCTCATTCTGGACCTAAAACCCGAGGATATCAAACAGTATGTTATCCAGAACCTTACAGGATTCGGCCTTATGCGGTCATCTAGAACTTTCGGAGTTAATACCCTGGCTCATTTCTGGACCATCAAAGCCTTCCTACCATCGATGTTGAAAAACAAGTCTGGTCATATTGTATGCATCTCTCACTTTGTTATTTCCTGCAGCCGCATTGACATTTTTACAGGTGACAGTCGCGTCTGTGATGGGATATGCCGGCGCCGTTCAAATGTGTATGTGACTATGCTATGTGTACCGAGTCGAAAGTACTGACTTTTTCTCCAGCTGATTACAGCGCTTCCAAAGCAGCCGCTGTCTCTTTACATGACTCTTTACGATACGAACTCGATCTTCGGTGAACAATAACCTAGCTCAACAAGATGGAGCAGTCTAACCTTCTATATTATCTCCAGCTACAATTGCCCGCAGATTCGAACAACGCTCGTTGCACCAGGCCACATCCTCACTCCAATGTTTCAGACGCTGAGCATACCAAATCGTTCTTGGTATAAGTTTTTCTTCCCATCAGTCCAGCCTATCACTGTAGTGAAGCGCATCATCGCGGCTCTCGACGAGCAACACTCGCAAATCATCATGGTACCATTCTATACCAATTTCGTTCCGTATCTCACACACTTTCCGAGTTTCCTAAAGGACTTCATCCAATGGGTACGAGCTCCGGTCGATCTCCATTTATTAACTTGTCCTGATGCCTCACCTCCGCAGGTTGCCGGTTCGAACTATGCTATGGAACACTTCGTCAAGGTATCTGGGCGTCGTACGGATGAAGGAGATGACCCATTGAAGAGACAGTAGATCGGAATTAGAGCAATGGGGCATTTTGGCTCGTCGCCATTATCTTATCAGATAATTTGACATCACCCTGATTTCATTTTGTGCCTGACCCTGCACTTTCATCAGGGCCTAAGTACGAACTCGTGTCGATCCTGTTGACCCCATCGGTCCGGCTCCGAAACTCAGCATCGCTGAGAACTACCTTTCGGCCACCTTTCTTCTAATAGTATCGCATGCATTCCAACCAGTGCCAAGCCCAGAAAACTCGTCTGTTTCCTATCCAGAACAAATCCCATGTCGCTGTTGTTTTCGACAAACCCATTGTCTGCGCAATGTCATCAATGTGGCCCGGCTGTGCACTCGCCCAATAAGGCAATTTTTACATCGCGTGGGTGGCATGGTGGTGCACAATGACACAAAGGCGGTCAAAGCTTGACAGCTTTAAAGACGCTCGTCCAGTTCACACTTGTTGCTAACCTTAACACCTCATCCACAACGCATCCCTTGCGGCTCGCCTGGGTCGCTTCTTCTACCTTCAAACAACTTTAACACCGTATCGATCGGACTGTGCCACTCGAGCAGACTGACATTATCTACCAAGCACAGAAATGCTGTCGAAAATGTTGGTCAAACGAGTAGTAAACTGTACGGACATAGTGTCCACCTCCGCGCAAGACGATGCACCAGCAGCTCTCATGCCCCGCACGAGGAGTGCCGCAGCCACATCGCTGCGACTGCGACGTGCGCCACGCATCACGTGCTCAAACGTTGACGCGACAATTTTCGCCACCGTTGACAGCCTACTTGCTACGTCGGTGCAAGACGCGTGTAAAACCCCAACATCGGTGGCTGGCTTGGATAGAACAAACGACACGCTAACCAGTGAAAATAAAGAGGTATGTTCACTTCTGGATCATGCATGGTTGTCGACTTCTGTTGACGAAACTCTCAGCATGAATCCTTGATGCTATTGTGTTCGAGGGGAGAAAGTTCTTTAGCACCGTTTCGGAATAACCTTGAAGAAGACGAACATTATACACGCGTAATTGAAGGAGATGCTTATAATGGGGATGTACAGGACGCGTCCCAGCTTGGGGCTGCCTCGTGTCTCCCACATTCGGAAATGTCGTGTCACGAGGAGAAACTTGATTGCCCTGCATTCGATGTATTCAAGTACTCGGTGAGGACGTTTTTCATGCTAAACTATAGGTTGCTCACTCGTGTGTTCGTAGCCTCTGAATTACGATGACGGGTCGACATCCTTTCATAACTCGCAAGCTGTCTCTTGGGATGCTGGCCGCGACAATGTGAGTGCATTTCTCGTCTCCCCATAAAAACAACCCGTTTATTGTATTACAACAGGAAACTTTAAGATATTTCTATCGGAACCGACGGAACCTTGTTCTTGATTCCATCACTCCGGACAAGACGCCACACATCGTGATCACTCCCGTCGAGGAGACTTGGGAAGGCCAATATGCTCTCTGGCAGAATCGTATCGATATGCAATGGCCACCAAGCCTCTGCGTGCCCCAGCTCGACATGTCGAGATGTCGCCTACCAGAGCCATACACGTTTCCTGATAGCCAGGTGGATCAAGCAGATTGCACAGCACTGCCGCTGGAGATTATTCCGGTTCCTGCTGTCGCGTGTATCAGCGCATTGCGGGTGTTTAGCCCCTCGAAATTCAGAGAAAGTCTTGTTGTGACCCAGGTTATAAGAACTCTGCAGAGACAAAAATGCGCGGACGTAGTAAGTCTCTTACCCCGTCTTTCCCGTGATCTGTCAACTCATGGACTCCATAGTTTTTTAGCGCGTGCGCGGTAGCACAAGTGTTTCGGGAACGTTATGATGTTTCCGCCAATATTGTGGCTGTTTGTGAGCCAGCTTTCCGGTGGACAGATCCTGCAGAGGTACGCCTTGAGCTGTTGTCGGTCTCTCCATTTGATGATTGACCGGTTATTTTCCAACCACCTCCAGCCTGTCCTTGCGGCGAATCGCATACAATTCGGGACCACGATCCTTGATTCCGACTGTCCATTCCTTGTGCCGCACATTGTTATCAATGCGCCTCCTCCGCAGGACCCCATGTTCACAGAAAGCAATTTAACTTCCACCCAAGACCATGGCTATGGTCAAGTTCTTGTCGTGCCGTCACGTATGGCCGACGTCATCAACACCTTTGAGGACTGGGATGACGCATCGTCGCTATACTACAATTCATTGGTGCATTGTGACACAGTGACCAATGTGGAAGAGACCGACGTGGATCTTTCAGAGAGCCCTCTCCATTCGCGTCCCGGAACACCTTTGCCCGAGACCCCTGTGGACGAAGATGATGATCTAGAGTTCTTCTATATGTGGCATGGGGATGATGATCGTGACAATGGCATGGAGACTAGTGCTGCCTTCCCCCGCATCCTCGGCTTCGAATCTGGTCCTGCAGATGATCTGTGTCCAGATTCAGACGCCCTTTCATCGATGACGCGGCCGATGTTTTATATCGATGAGGACGATGATGACCTTCCTTCGCTCGATGATTGGTAGACGTCCGGAGAGTAACTTATACATTTCTCACACTCGCTATCTTTTGCTTTCGCCTTCAATACCATTATTGCGCACGATATACCATGCTTTCATCTACAAACATCACAGCTCTTGTAGAGTACATAGTTCAAGCCATATTCAGAACATTGTAACGTGACGGGACGGAGATAAGCATAAGGTTGAAAGAACGGAACGGAGCGAGGAGATGGTATAAGCCGCGATAAGGCCACGGCCCTCCGGAGAGGATACTACCTACACTCCTAGCCATAGGTAGACTGACTCAAGCAACATAGCCGAACGCAGCGCGCCAGCGGATGTAGAGTGCATACCTCAAGGGTCACCAAAGTAAGATGCGTTCGTGATTCTGCTTCGAGTGATCCACCGCATATCCACCGTCCAAATGGTATAAAATTACAGTACAACATTAGCACGAATCCTATGGCAGACACACAAAAAAGGTACATCAGTCGAGTGACTTGAGTCATATGAACGGAATACCAGAGTAGAGAAGTAACAAATACAAGGACAAACGTGGGTAAGAATACAGCGAGATAAGCAAGCAAGCAAGATAACGGTATCCGGGTACGTATGCACTACTACAGACTTTGGGAATCAAAATAGGACGTGACTATGTGTATAGACGCTGTACCAACTATTGGCGCTGGCGGTGTGAATAGATGATGCCCACCACAATGTATTGGATATAGATTCGGGCCGATCCAAAAAGAAATCGCTCCTGAGGAGTTCCGGCGGGCGACCTTTTTTAGCAGCTGCAAAGCAGCCGTTGTGCACGAAGAGCATGCCTTTTATCGACCTGTCCTGACAATGAGCAGTAACATGATTTTATGTGACGTCATGAACACACCAAAAGATTGGCCGTTTTGAAGGTAGAACTGTACATATGATTTATTCCATTTTCTTCGAGGATTTGGGAGAATCGGTTCACCAGGCCGTACTTGTCTTGGAACACAAACACCAACTAGGGTCAAGCCACATTCTGGCATTCGAGCATCGCACATACCTAGACCGAACCGTTGGAGGTCAATCTGCAGACATCTCATAACGCTCCCTTGAGAGTACAAGGTGTCCTCCGAGTCGGAGTCCTCGTCTTCTTCTTCTGACGGTTGATCCGGGGCCTGTCCTTTTATAAGACGGTTGTCTGCTGCATCCAACTCTCCACTGCATATGATCATATGTCGCTCGTTCGGCGGAAAAAGCGTGGAGAGAATATGAACGTCAGCAGTTAAAGAAGAACCTTCTGCGGTTCTCGTGTAGCTAAAGAACGGCACCTGGAGCCCATGTGCGTCTTGCACCGTGGGGCCTTTCCCATTGGGCGTTTTTGGAGGCATGGTAGATGAACGTGGATGAGTCAGATGCATTGATCTGTGTTTGTATGGAGGTGGGCTCATTGAAAGGTCATGAAGATCAGAATATGAAAGCGAGGCCGAGGCTATCATAGGTGAATAGGAATTTGTTTGAGGTGAATGCGACAGATAGCCGTCGTCATCACAAGGTGACGAAGACGCTGTGCTAGAAAATGACTGGCGCCGGTCAATAGGAGTGATTGGAGGTGAAAAGTCGAAAATCGGTGTTGACGGCTTTCGAGAGGGAAAGAAAGAATTGGCAGATAAAGAAGCGTTTTGGGTTCGAGCCAAGCTTGGATGAGAAATTAATTCCGGAAAAGCCACCAGCTTGACTATCTTGAGACCCCAATGATCTGCTCCGAGCTCATCCGACAGTCCAACGCACGCCAGATCAGACGGAAGGAGTCGGACCTCTCCAGTGGTCGGTGAATACGACTTACGTCGAGGGGAGACTTTATTGGTCTCAAATAGCTTGGTCATCCCCGAGGAGCCTTGAAAGCCCTTCCATGATGGCTTCAAATCAGGGGAAACCGACTCAGGATCGGTTCCACTCCTGGCACGCGTATAAACTGTGCCGGAAGGAAGCTCCGTCGTAGAACGAAAGTCGTGGATTGATGACCGATCTCCAGAGTCTCTCAGATTGATAGGCAATGCATCCGGGTCAGAAGAATACAAGTCAAAGCCAGCAGCAGCCAACAGGGTCATAGCCTCGTCAAGGCGAGATTCTTTGACCTGTAAGACTTCTTAGGTTCTGAATCGTACCTGTGTAACGATGGACATACGAAGATGAAATCACTCATGTACGATGACTGATAGAGAATGGAGATTCCGGCAGCGGCGAGAGGAGCTGAGACCTCGTGCACTCGTGCACCGGAATTGTCTAGTGAACGCTCGCGTTCAGCTTAGAGTAGAAGAAATATTGAGAGCACACACCAATCTGATCATTGTGTGAATCAACCTGAAGCACGCTCCATTTCTCGTAGGAAATTTCGACGGGATCTATGTCATGCCCTCTCGAGATCTTTCGCTCGGACCCAGAGTTCGAGCGAGAACGCTGTCGCTGCCGGTCCTTCCGTGCAATTGGTTCAAAGTCTTCAAGCACACTTTCGTCCGCAAACAGACTGAGCTCGACCTCATTGCAGGTGATGTTCAAGAACGTGGGATTCGGCTGCAAGATTTGCTTGAGAATGGGGTGTGAGAGCTGATGCAGACGTGAGCGAGGTATATGGACAAGCGATAGAGATGCAGGGAGGTGAGCTATTGTCACCTGCATGGATGCAGTCGAGGCTATCGGGAGGGAAGGGGACTGTGGTGAGTTCGGGCTGAAGCATAGTACCTAAATAAAGTCCAGATCTGGGAGTCTTATCTTATACCCCTTCCGCCTTGCTTCCGCCCATTCGTCAATCACCCACCGGCGCCTACCGGCGCGCGGGTCCCGGGATCACGTGTAAGCCTTTTCCCTCTGCCGCGGCATCGTCATCTTTGTCTCCACTGTCCAGATCCATCCAATGCTTCCCCATCGCGCTCCGATGGCCACGACATTCGTGCAGTAAAGCACTGCATGTCACAATCAAGGTTAGTATTCCCCCCGTAATTCCCAACATATCTTTACGTCTGGTATGGTTACAATCTGGACAGTCAATCAGTGGATATCAGATTCTGGATTCCGGAAGAGCCAGCAAAGGGTCTTTTTTCAGATTCCATGGTCGGATATGTGTGGCAGTTTGCAAAATCCAGCCGCCTGCGCATCGAGAGAAACGGCAAGTAATGATCATCGATCGATCGGTGCACAAAACACAGAACTGGAGGAGCTTACGCTTTGGGAGCCTGTCGTGATAAGTATAGCACTTATCTTTCCGAAGCATCTGCGGCAAGACCACGATTAACTGTGGGGCGTAGCGTTTGATCCTCATTGCGGACCCTTAACGCCACAGGGCGAGTCAATACCTCTTAATGAATTCATTGAACAACCTTTCGACCTTCAGCTATGTATCGTGACTCATGTTAACGTTACTTCGAAGGGCCAGAATTACAAGAGTTTGTCTTTTGTTGTTTATATACCCTTATTCACCGCCGAATGAGTCCGACCTCGAGCTTATACGCATCGGTGCGCATCAATTCGCAACCGGCATACTCGTTCGTCCGTTCCACATGTCAAACTAGCCCGGTACCTACGTCTCGCCACAGAGAGCACTCTACCTCCACCCACTCGTCACTGGCTGGGTTTTGGACGGCGCGTATCGCCTTTTGTTCAACCCCGGTTTCGTCCTTTGACAAGATTGTACCTATCGAAGGTTTTCGATGTCATAGCGCTCAACATGCCGTAGCCTCATTTTTACGGCAACGTGCAGGCAACGGTCCAGCGAGTCTATTTTCTACTTCATCGAGACTACATCCTCCAACATCTTCATAATTTGCGTGCGTTTCGCCATGTGATACTAAAGTCTTATTCTCCGATCTCATCGAGGTCACGTCGTCAATACAAGGAGCGCTTTCGAGTCACGATGGTATCTTCCCTTATGTCAACAGTCAGATAATGTCCAGACCTCGCTTCTGGAATATTTGCAATAATACGTGAATTTGATACAGATATCCGCAGCACACCCATATGCATATGAACATCTGTCAAGGAAGCGTGTCTTTTTGCAACACGGATTACAGGAGCTGCAGTGATTCATGTAAGGACTGCACCAGGACTCACCAATATGGTTCTCGTCCAAGGATGGAATCCATAATGACACCTGGCTTTGTAGCCTATGGGTGTCAGATAAACCAATGTTTAAAGTACAGTTATTTTTTATACGCAGATAGTGGAACAACAGTGGAGGACCGTGGTGGTGTACGAGGTACAGCAATGGTGGCCAAGAAGTGAATGCAAATAATAATCGAGTAATTGAGGCGAAAATCGGAGATGGAAAAGGAGCAGTAGGGGATATAGAAGATTTGCAATAGTAGGAGAAGACGTACGTGTATCATGGTAAAATACAACTTGAGGATGAGCCTATGAATAATGATAGGATGTGCGGCATACATGAATATAAAGAATTTCACTAGAGACCCGCGGACTCATCACGGTCACTCGGGCCTGCAACGCGTTTTCGAAGTGTCCGTGCTCTGGGTGAATCAGAAGTAGACTGAGCCTTCGTCCGTGAATGGGAAGATTGCCTCGAGTACGCGAGAGGACGGGAAGCCGGATGAGGGGTGGAATGGGTGACGCGATGGTTTCGAGTGGTGGGCTTGACAGGAGACTGCGATGAGATCGCCGCAGTCCTCCTTCGAAGGTGATACCGCGTATTCGGACGGGGAGAACCAGACAACGGGCGCGAGGGTGATTGGTTCAATGATCGTGGAGGAGAAAGGGAAGGACCATACTTTGGGACGTGTAATAATCTGGAAGAGATGGCGGCAGGGGGTGGATAGACCGGGGAGGTGGGAGGGTCAGACTGGATCGACGACAATGAAGACATCGGAGTCAATGGCCCGAGCAAGCCGGTGCGGTCTCTGGGCTCTGAAGGCCCTGGCTCAGAAGACAATGAGAGCATCGCTTCGTTGAGCTGAGAAGCGCTATGAGGTTGTGGACCCGATAAAGGGACGTTATGCCGGACGGTCCACTGCGTCAAGCTACTGGGCGTAACGAGAGGGGTGTCGATGTACTTTGATTCGACATCCTGAAGAGGGACTTGCAATTCGCTTGGTTGGGAGCTCGCACCTGAAGATTGGGACTGTGATATAGGTTCGTAATCATTTAAATTCATAAAAACTCGTTCGCGGACAGGCGGGTTCGCGGCTGAGGACTGTTGGATGTCTGGTTCGGTAATTTCGCGTTCCAATCTCGCTTTCTTGGTAGAAATTCCTGTATGATCATCCCCATCCTTTGAGCTACCGGGTCCAGATGTGTCGTCTTCCTCTCCATCCCTTGTTACACGTTTTAGAGGCCTTGAGACGACGGGCTGAAATTGGCGTCGGCGGAACGGCTGCACCGGGGGCAACGTGCTTTCGTACGCAAAATCTCTAACTTTGATACCCAGTCTTGCCAGCGCCTCCGCATGTGCTTGACTTTGGGGCTCGAGATCTTGAGGCGCGGTTGAAATAGGTTTCGACGATGTGGGCAAGGCCGTGGACGTTGAGGGCAATGATTGCATCGTTGAGGACTTGGGGTACGATATTATATTAGGAAACACTTGAGGGCGTTGCTCCGCACCACGCTCTTGACTTACGGTGGGAAGGGGGGGAGCGATTGGTGATGTGGGCTTTTGAACGATTGTGGGCGTGCCCGTGTCCATTTGTGGCAGGACCCTGTGTTCGCGGCAATGACTCGAGCGCTGTCAAGCTGCGCGATCACAGGAGGTGTTTGTTCACAAGGAGGCAGGCAGTGCTGCTAGTCCTTTGGGGCCTGGATGGCAAGGTGAATAATATCGATGAAAGGATGAGTGGATGTTGAAAGCAAACTAGAGATCGAGCCGTCGGCCCGTTGCAATGGCTTTGTTTCCTAACAAACATAAAGATCATGTGACCAAAGAACAGGATACCACCGCCAAGGCTTTTTTTCAAGCCTTGGTTTGGACGACAAACACATTATATACAAATCTGACAACGATTGCACGTACGTCCGCGCTTTTTACATCTATCAGAAAAGTCTAACAATTTCTGATAACAGGGCTCAACGCGGTATATATCCGAAACGCTCTAATGGCTCGTTTCTCCTACTTAACTCATTTCGGACTAGGGAAAAGGTAGAACTCGGAGAGTCGTCTGAGCACTCTATAGCCTTTTGCTGTCACATCGGGAATGTTAAGGCGAGCTTGGAAGCCAATTGTAGCAGTCGTAGTCGTTGGTACGCCGGCATACCTCTACTACGCATCAAAATCCGAGCAGCGCCAGACTTTCGATCTCGCCGTCAAGGTCAAGGGCGCCGACGGAAGACCCGAAATGGCGACCAGAGCACTACCCCTCCTCCCCATGAAAATCCTTGAATCTCGAATTCGCCAACACGCCACAGTGAGCGGATATGCTCGACCCGGGGGCCCAATATGGCGCTTCGCCACTGCCGCCCTACCATCAAACGATCCAATGGAAGATGCGAATGCCCATCAGGTAGTGCAGAGAGACGAGTCTGATCCATCCGCACCAGGAGACTACCTCTTCTTTGCTGTAATGGATGGCCATGGTGGTAGGGAGACTTCCCAGGTCCTTTCGCGCGTCCTCATTAAAGCCGTTGCGCTCGAACTCTCGAACCTCGTCACCAACCCTGAGGTTGAGTCTCCTTCAAGCCTGTTGGAAAACGTGAAATCATTACTGTGGCCCTCGTCATCCTCACCTATTCAGCATGCCTTGGATTCTGATCCCCGACGAGTATCGCGTGTCATCGAGAATGCATTCGTTAAGCTGGATACGGAACTCATCAATGCGCCACTCCAGATCCTAGCGAATAGTCTTGACGATGAGGCGCGGAAGAATAAAATTGTGCCAGATCTCAGTCAGCATCCTATGGCGCTCTCGACCATGCTTCCTGCTATTTCAGGTGTGGTTCATAGAGATGCCCATTGTTCGTTTTCCTAACCAACAAAAAATCCAGGTAGTTGTGCGTTGATGGCAATAATCGACACTGCCCATCATAATCTATACGTTGCATGCACGGGCGACAGCCGAGCTGTTGCAGGGGTCTGGGAGAAGAGCGCTGACGGAAAAGGGCAATGGCGAGTGGATGTTCTCAGCGAGGACCAAACCGGACGTAACCCGAGTGAGCTTAAACGGTACGAGGAGCCAATCTTCTGATAAATGTCGCATAATTTATGTCATGGGTTATCGTTGCTCAGGATACAGTCGGAGCATCCAGAAGAGGAGGCAGATTATGTTATCCGTGAAGGGCGTGTGCTTGGTGGGTTGGAACCGTCTCGCGCTTTTGGTGACGCCAGATATAAATGGCCTCGTGCCATCCAGGAAACGTAAGTGGGCGGTTTCCTTCCCCTATGGCATCCTAACACCCAGAATACAGACTCAGCCAGGCATTCCTTCTTGGTAATGGTCGGCCATTACGGCCACCCCCATCCCTGTTCAAAACCCCACCTTATGTCACTGCCAGGCCTGTCGTGACGCATCGTAAACTCTCTTTATTAGACAATTCTGAGGATTCGTCGGAGAGCACTATGCGCTTCCTCGTTCTCGCCACCGACGGTCTTTGGGATCAGCTCAGGTATTCAAAATTCTTCCTTCGATTTTTCGAGAATCACATCTGAACTTCCTTCCCGAAGCTCGGAAGAAGTTGTCAGCCTGGTCGGTGGACACCTTGCGGGTTTGAAAGGTATCATCCCAAAGTCCGATCTACCTGCCCTCGTCCCCACAGTGTCCGCCTCCGCAACGGTAGAAGGGAAGAACAAGAAAAAACAGGCCAACTCTGGGTCGTGGGCTTTCGCTGACGACAACGTCAGCGCGCATTTGATCCGTAACGCGTTTGGAGGAGGCGACGAGATGTACTTTAGACGGTTGCTCAGCATTCCTCCGCCATATTCTCGAAGGTACAGGGACGATGTTACTGTCACTGTTGTATGGTGGGAAGACGGCAATGAGAATGACGCGAGGATTGCGTCGATTACGGACAAGGTCAAGGCCAAGCTGTAGTGGTGTTCATGGATATACAAACTGGGCTTGTAGATGTACTCCCATTTTACTGGTTCAATATTAATATTAATGTTACAAAGCTATTGTGACAACAATATTCGATTTATACGTCCGCTGTGTGTAGATGGTCCTCTTCAAACGCCTCTTGGTCGTCGCCTGTAATTGTTTGACATCCTTTTGCGGCTAAATGGACTCTCCAATTGTTTGCCGTACCCATTGGACCGAGACTGTATGGGCAATGGTTGGCGAGCATCGATCTTTCGCGCCTCGGAAATATTACCGTAAGATTTCCGTTTCTTAAAATTCGTAGCTCCGTAGAAAGCCTCTGCAGGAACAGGTGGTGATGAAGGGGGCGGGGCAGCCGGCGAAGATGGCCTGGGTGGTGAGGACGTCTTGGCTGAAGCCGAAGGGGAGGATTGCCGACCGTTCCTCTGTTTCTCAGGCTTGTTCGAGCCGTCGTCGCTGTCCGAGGCATAGACATCTAATTCCTTGAGCACAAGTTTGGCTGCTGCGGCTTCGATTTTTTTCTTCACCAGAGCCGCCTGCGGATCTGTCCCATTCACTTTTTGTCGCTTCGCGCCCGAGGCGTCGCCATTTGTAGCCGGTGAGGGAAGCACAGGCCCAATAAAGGGCGGTGAAACCTTGGTTCCCGTATCCTCGGCATCACCTGCCGTTCGTTCATCCTCCCGTTCTTTCCTCTTCTTCATACCTGCAACCAACCCAGGCTTCTGCAGAGGTGTTGAGGAATTCATAGCAGCCTCTAATCCCTCCCCCTTCTTCCTGAGATAAAATAGCATATACGCGTTCTTCTTGTTCACCGGAGGACCTGAATTCATAGTTACCGACTCATCATTCATCTCCCACCAATGACCATCCCTGCTCTTCACAAAAGCGTAGTAGTGTCCCGAGTTCGGCCCTCCTCCTGCATGGCAGATGACACCGTAAAGCGAGTATATAGGTCCGTAGTGACCCTCACTCATGTAAGGCTGCAACGATAACTGTTCATCGTATTGAACGTGATGGCCAATCTTCCTGCCCAGCGGTGAGAAGCGCTTCAGGTGTACGGTGAGAACGAGAGGTGCCTCATGCAATGTGAATCGTTTTTCGGCAACGACGTGTTTCTTGCACCTAGGATCATTCGCTCAGGAAATTGTGTCAAAATCTGGCAGTCGATACTTACTTCTCGCATTTGTACTTGTCGGCACCTTTCAGAAAATCAACAGCTACGAACTTTCGCAGGGCGTCCTTCAACATGTCTGACTTGTGGATATCGATACTCAGGTCTAATATTCGATCGAATGTGTCGCTGTTGTACCCGCAGTCATGGCAAGTCACGCGCGACCGTAGTTGACCACCGAAAATTTTGTGGACCCAGGTCGTTTCCGCGAGTTTTGAATCAATTTTACTGTGCATCCTTATAAGTTGGGGATAAGTTTAGACGGGACTGTGAGCATACGAAGAGTATCCGGCCAAACAAGACTTCTGCAGCGCGTCGATTGCGTAGCGAAGAAATTCATGTGAGTCTTCTTGTCTACCCCTCCGCATGTTTTTGGCAATCACTATATGATGCGGTGAGTATAGGATGAATGGCGCATGAAACGACGAACACACCTTGAAGTTTGTTGGTTATTGCCGTCGGTGAAAAAGTGGACTTTTGTGCATGGGATTGCACTACAACGGACCTCATACTACAAGACATGCAGAATCCTTTATCAACACGACCTGTAGAAAAGTCAAAGGATGGTAAAATATTTCAGAAGGAGTACGCACATCCGTCTTTTTTGTGGTTGATCAATACGCGAAGCAATGGAGGGGTATGCAGCAAGCATTGTAAGGCACTGTTGAGAAAGCACGTATTTCCACTATTATATAGACCATTGCCACGGTTACATGTATCAGGCCATGTCGAGTCGATGCCGCCCGGGAACAAGGAGGCGGTTTTAGGAGTAGGCGGTGCGGCGCTTGTGGATTTAACTGGTGTTGAAGCTGATGGCCTCGGAGGCTCATGACGCTGGAAAGATCGTGACTTGGGGGATTATGAAACGCGACAACCTGGACTTACTTCGGGTTTGGAAGCTTTGGGCGAGCCGTTAATTGGTTCATATTTGCCAGGGGGTACAGCTAACGCGCCCGAGGAAGAACCCTCGACAAATTCAATTGGAGGTGGAAGCAAGCTGTTGAATGCCTCCTTATCTCGGGCTGGTCTATATTGTAGGGGCGAATCGTCCGAGGAATGAGACGTGGAAAAGGCTGGCTGGGTGGGGAGAAGTGGCGAAGCAAGCATCATTATCGAGGCCAACGGGGGCGGCGACGAAGCAACAGTAGTGAGCTTGCAGCGAAGGTGGGCCCAACGACGGAGAGGAGGACGAACAAAGAAAATCAGGACGGCGACGAAGAGAGAGGTTTGGGCAATCAGCACGGTAAACAATTTTGGCAGATCGGAAGTCTGCTCTTGTTTGTTTCTGATGGTCATCACCAAATTGTCTTTGCATTCATTGTTCTCAACGTTTATGGCCATCCTATGTCCATCATCTATCGATCGCTCTTCAAGAGGGCAACGGAGACGTTTCGACATAATTTACCCTTTCATCTGGCAGCCCATACACCACCATACCATGAGCGCACTCTCGATGCATGTCTGGGCGGCTTGAAGTCTGGAGCCGCAAGGCTGAACATATCGTTGCCCAGTAGCCATGGCAAATCAACTTTCATAGTTAATCTTCTGTCGCGAATTCCTTCTCCTGCTTCAAATAGCTCAGCGACTCGCTCCCTTGTCATTGTGGATGACACCAGTGCTGCAGAACACCTAGCTGTCCATTTCGCGATTTTATCTCCAATGTCCACATTAGAGTTAGAAGACGGTCAGGACAACAAGTGTCGTGGCACAGCCGACATGTAAATATGCATTTTCTGTGATACTTGTCGTATTACCGGTTTAGCACCCTACAGAGTTATCGCAACTTCAGACACTTTACGAAGCAAAGCGCGTTTGCGAAAGTTCAATCTGTCAAAATTGAAAGCCGTCGTCATAAACTCAAGCTATAAAGCTCTGGAGTATGCTAGATTATGTTCTGTACAATTCTAATGCTTAGATGCACTTGCAGCTATCGTCTGTTGTCACATTTCGAACCCGATCTCAAACGCAGGCGCTCAAGGAAGACTAAGCCGGAGGCTCTTCCCCACCAAATTGCGATAATTGGCTTTTCATCTTCTGACTCGCATGTCACCGCAAATGATGTTTCCGATTCTATATTTCAGCGTACCATACACCCCCACAGTACGCTGGAGATGATGCAAGAACATTGGTGTGTACTATTGGTCAGTCTCAAATCGACAGTTTTAATTACTAGGCTGTAGGTCCTGCAAACCTCGCTTCACCTCTATAGTCGCAGAGATGAATCTCGGGACAGTTTCCAAAGACCAAGGAACAGGCGACTTTCTCACTCCTTCCTTGGCCGTGGCCGTTAACAAGCAAGATGTGAATACCTCCATTGTACAGGCTTGGTCTGACCACGCTGGTAGGATGCATCATCATGTAACTCGTCGACGCTCCGTTGATTACGTATTCCAGCAATGCGCGAATCGACACTTATTTTTTGTCTCAATGCGGCGCATGCAGAGGCCCTTGCCCATGCCTTTGAAATCCACGGGCTTGCAGCAAAATGGATCTCTGCAGAAACGCCCGTGCAAACACTCAAAGATATTCTTGCGCAATTTAATTCCGGACTGTTGCCTGTACTTGTAAATGGCGGTCAGTGCCAAGGAACTAAAAGCCAACACAATAATCAATAGCGTTCAGCTAGACGTGTTATTCCAGGACGCTGATATTGCAAACGTTGATTGCGTGGTCATCGGTCGACCAACGCTTTCGCTCGATCTATTCGCAAGAATGGCGAGTATGAATTAATTTCGATCTATATCTACTGACAGAACATAGATTCGCTACGGAACGCGACCTTCTTCGGAAACTGGGAAGGAAGATTGCCTCATCATGGATCTCGTGGACAGCGCTGCGCGAACACCGGGTATAATCTGCACTGCTACTGTGTTTGGGCTGGATCCCACTGAAGTCACAGTTAATGGCAAGTGTCAGAGGACCTAACTATTAACGCACACAGTACTAATATGATATTCCAGATGAATCTACACAATCGCTCAAGGAACTAGCCCATAAACTCATGAGTGCCCCACCTGAGGTACAGCCCTACGAAACTCCCGATAATCCATTTTATTTGGTGGATGAGGGAACTGGCGATCCTCACCTTGCCGAATTAAGTGAATATTCATGGGTTGCAAGCGGGGATGACCACTACTCTTTGCGATGTTACAATTCGAGGACTGTCGTCATAAGCCCCGTGAGGACTGACAACGGTATGGTGACCCTACTCTGCGAGCTCTTCAATTTGGTCCTGTTCATTGATTTATACCAGATCTCTTCTTTGAAGCTGAGTATATCAGTGATGACGAATCCATAGAAAACAAGAAATTGGGTATCTTCACAAAAAGTCTACCCAGTGCTATCAAAGAGTGTGATGCATACGTCGTCAATGAAGTTGTTGTCGGGGACAAAACAGTTGGATATACGTGAGTTCTTTATAACACAAATACAACCGTCCCCGCGATAATTGATTTGATTATGCCAGAATTCCTCGCTCAGCCGAATGGCGAACAGAGCCCTCTACTCGTCTGCAGAAGCGAGCGGTTCTTCGGACATTAGTAAACTGGGCCGAGCTTTATGATCCTTTCGCGTTGATAGCCGGTGTTGAGACGGTCATAGACATGACAAGAGGTGAAGCTTCGAATATTATCGATCGATTGAAAGCGGGTGCTCTGGTAGGCTGTTTTGTCTTTGGCCAAGGAACTCTCAGTCATAATCAAAACAGGCACGATATGAATTCAAGAGAAAGGCTTCGAGCTCGGCCTGGAAGAATTAATGCGTCTGGCGCCTGGAAGATGAATGTCATCTCATCGATTTTATGTGGCGTAACATGGGAAGTTTTTGTATTTATAAACGTTAATGTAAAAGATACCAGGGTCACGGAATGATCATACCAGACGTGATACCATGACCGTGAGTCTCAAAATTAGCGTCGCGTCAGATAATGTCCTATTATATTCTGCTAAGGCATGCCATTATGGTAGAGGGATATATGGGGGTATACCGAAGGCAGGAGGCAATGAGTGGTATGTTGCTAATGGCTATTCGATACAGTGGGGCGAAGTGTCCGGAAAGAAAAAGAAAACAGCGTGAAAACGCAGAGGAAGTTTCGAAGTGCCAGACCAGGGCGGCAGATTGTCTTGAATTAATATGGTAACCCTTTGTCAAACGGAGAAAGCCCCAAAATGGCGGTGTCGATATCCCACTGGGACATCGGCTGTTTCTGGCTCGGCCCGAAACTAGATAGTTCGCAAGAGAAGAGAGTGGGGAAGGGCGGCAAAGGGGAGGGAGACGGGGAAGAGGATGATTGGAACGGCCGTCCGTTGGCGTTGTCGGGAGTCAGGAGAAGATCGCTGCTTGATGTAGGTGCAGGCGAAGGTGATAATGAGTGACTGAGTTCTGGTGGAGAAGATGGCCTGGAGTCTATTGCGTATAAGCCCATGGTAGGGAGTGTCGGAAGTTCTATCGTTGGAGTCGGATACCAGGTGTCATTAGAGGATGTGGGCGTAGGAACTTTGATGCTTTGTGGGATCATCTGATAATTAAAGTTGTTGGCATTGATGGGATCTGAAGAGTACGTCAGATGCGTGGAACGAAACACAAGAAGAAACAGACGGACTAGTGGGATATGCAACACCGTTCGAGTACATTATTCCTTGCAGCATCTGCATGGGTTGGACCTCGAACGCTTGTTGGCTAAGGGACATCCGTCTAGCGGATGTCTGCTTAGGCAGCATGGGAGGAGCAAGACCATCGACATTAATGGATTCAGGGTGGATGCCATGTTTCCTTAGGTGAAGTGTAAAAGCTGAGCGACGTTTTATACTAAAAGCATGACTTCAATGGCGGTATGAAAATCGGAAAACTCATATGTACCTCGACTTGCAGTCAGGATACGGACATCGGTAAGCGCCCAGCGTCCGATGCGTTTCTTTGCAATGCCGAGCGCGGGATGAAGGGTCGCCGAAGGCGGCCTTGCATCCATCCATCCCACAAGTGAAGGGTTTGAGTTTGGAACTGAAACAAAAACGCATGAGCTTATTAACTTAGGGAGGCATGAATTGGAGAACTCACTGTACGTTCTGATGCGTCTTCAGTCCAGAGTTCTGCGAGAATGACTTTCCACAGTCACTGCACTTGTGGGGTCTGATAATGACGCTGGTCAATAAAACGACACCACTGGGAGGGAATCTCGGACGAACCTATAGCCAGTATGGAGGTGTGCATGTCGTGTAAGGTCTCCTTTGCGTGAGAAGGTCTTGAGGCAAGTCTCGCAGATCCACTTCGAGGAATGAGCGAAAGCGTCGTACAGAAGTTGGGGGGAAGGAGACTTACTGTGATAGTCATGTCGATATATTTAAAAATAATAGATAAGGATAGTTCAGCTGCTGTCCTGCAACACTGATAACGTGAAAGAATGTGGGTGGGTGGGAGAAGAGGTAGGGTGGGGAGAGAGGGAAGGAAACGACCGGACCAAAGTGAAACCTTCATTCCATAGCGCCTCTTTTAAAGACTAAGAGCGCCCCGTGTGCCTTCTTCGAAACACAAAGCCGGCAGAGATGAGATCTAAAAGTTACTCGTCTTATTGTCTTCCAACTCCATAGTCGTCGCGAAAGACGCTATTAATTTGAAAGGCCAAAAAAGGCAATGAGCGCCATTCAGAAGTCCTTGAACCGCATCACGAATCCAGATCATAAGTTGGTCATGAACTCTTTGTTTTCGGCGCCTCAAAGAATAGCAAAGAAAGCCATAAAAGTGCATCAATTTCAAAAAATCTTGATTGGAGGGACGAACCGGACGATGAATAAAGATTTTAACAAAGGAAGGAAACCCCGACATACTAGATTGCCGATCTTGTTACAACCCACGTGGTGAAGTGAAGTCAAATATCACCCGACGCGACCGGATGAACAAGGATTATTCTTCACATGTATAGGCTTTGCACAGGCTGCACAATACGGCTTTGTTGTTACAGGATACGGCAGGTTGGTGGGAAAGCCTTAATCGTCGTTGAGGGCGGCGTGGAGCTGATTGATGCCGCGGGCGGGTTTGAAGGCAGCTATCATGATCAAGAACGTACATAGTGGAGCAAAGAATGTGCCGCGAGCCGTAAAAAGGTGTCGAAAAGTGTCATTCTGCACGCCTATTATCCAGGCCTAGGGTTCTCCCAAATGCGGGCGCGTGTCCGCAAGAAACTTATTTTTCGTGGGACAAGATTTAGTAGAGGCGCTCAGCCAAAGGGGGGGTATCCCAGGCGCCAGGAGATTCACAGTCGTTAGTCTGGTTCTGAACACCCCAATTTGCTCCACTGACACCACCAATCAACCGCGCGATCCATGGCCCGAGTCCGCTTGGATTGCTCCGTCAACACTTTGTTTGGATCCCGGGGCCTCCAGAAAAATTGCGGAACCTACACTCAAGAATAATGCGCAGGTCTGACTTCTGCTGAAGGAGAGAAATTGGGAGGGAAAACAGGCACATATGGTGTTTCTCTCGAGCAGCATCAATTTCAGGTTACCCATTTACACAGGATAGTTCATAAACAGGGAGAAGGAACGCACAAATATCAATTAGTTACCTAGACCAGGACCTTGAATCTTCTTGGTAATTTTTTCTTCAATCCAAGGCGCAATAGCCGACAGATCTGACCAAGTAAATGAAGCATACTGCTGACGTCCAGGTCCAATAACTAGATCCAAGTCCTGGAGGGGAATCCAGTCTCCAGATAAATCATGAGTATGTGGTCCGACTATCTGAGCAATAATCCTATTGGGCTTTGAGGAGAAATCGAACAAATAACAGTGGAGACGGACTTACATAAGGCCACCTACCCATCGTAATCCTTCGGCTTCGACCTCACCCGGTCCCAACCATCGTCTGTCACCACCACCTGGGGTATAGAATGGGTAGTTCGCATGCGATGGTGCAGGAAGCGGATGGACAAGACGAGTGTATGTGGTGGACGACGAGCTCGTCGCTACCATTGTGGTCAAAATCAGTAGATGTAAGACGGTGGACTCGAATGCTTCACACACAATAAGAAGGTAGCGAAGAGTCTAGAACAGGGTAAACGCCATGATCCTCGATGAGATGGCTTTCTCCTGATAAGGCGCATCTCTCAGAAGGAGATGAAGGACCATGGGTCTCAGTGCTGATACCAGGAGGATGCAGGAACATATGGGCATTTGGGTTGACAGTCAATGTACTCCTTGGTCGGTTCAAAGTGCCGAAAGCAAGAATACGAACATCGGTCATTTCCACAACAAGCTGCGTAATCAGTAAGAATTAGCGCGTCTTCGTGCCTGGTTTTGAGTCAGAAAACAGACCCTGATACGCGTCTCAAGATGCGAAAGATTGCTTTGAAGCCTGCAGAAACAATTAGGATTATGCCTTATTTCTCGATGATTCGACGTACTTCATTTCATTGAATAGTACGAGAGGATTGAAACCACGGGAGGTAATCTCAAGTTCATTGGCAGAACCATTTCGATTCAAGACGATATACCTTGTCATATCAGGTTCGCTGTTCATATGAGAATTCGAGGGTTTACCAACTTCGTCCAGGATTCATCTGCAGTACAAGAGGTTGCGCTCCGGTGAGAGACGCGGTGAAGCATCCTGTTGTTAAACGTCTTCACACAATAAGATGGTTCAGAAGTATGGGGGCACAAACCTGAGGTACGCCTCTTTCCAGGTTCCATCTTTCTTCCATCTTCGCCATCCTGGAAGAAACCGGCGATTAAAACATTCTTCCCATTCTGATGATTTGAGGTTGGGAAGAGTGGCCTCATAAAGAACGAACGACGGCGAAGCTAAGCTTAAGATCTCGATCCAGTTTTGGCGTGGAACGGTATGTCGAACACTGAGATTCTTGAGAGATGCTTCATATTTTGCGGAACGAAGATTTCGAAGTATTGGTTGTCTCCACGGATTCAATGAGGTGTCGGATGCTATGTCATGGAGCCTTCTTGACAGATAAGACAGTTTTATCAATGATTCGAGGTCGAGCTCTCCGAGAATGTCCGCAATGAGCTCTACAGGAAGAGATTCAAAGGTCATGGTAGTAAGGTAGTATGTGCGCGCATGTGTTGACCAAGCTTGTAAACCGGTGATCATGCTGTTTCCCGGCCGTTCCTATTGGTCTGGGCTCCTGATCGATCAAACTCGTCTGCTCTGCACGATATGAATTCCATGCCAACAAAACCTGCTTTCTATTCTCTTACGAATATGTGGTATGTACACATGTGTGAAGTGACTGTCATGGCTCTAGTTGCAGCTGTCGTGGACCACGTCACAGCTTGTCTTGGATGCTTTCGAGGGTGCCTTCGACTCCTGCCAACGGCCAGGCTTCCTAGCCTTGTTGCGACAGTCACAACACGTAAAGCCCAATCAAAGGATGTCGTTCTCTTCCTGGTCTATTAACTCCGTAACAGGCTTTCCGTCACCAGAAAGCATAACTTGTTTCATTTCCGCGGCAAGTTGTAGGATGACCTGAAATTTATGAAAAATAACCCAAAGCCCCATGCCTCCGACGATGCCACTGTTCTATGTGTATAATACATGTTTACCATGTGTCGACCGAGTCCCATATGCAGAGACCGTCATCCGTGATGCATGATTCTGCACCCCAGTTGGATGCTGAGTGTCTATTTTGAATGGCAGGTTGTCAGCTTCTAGACTTCGACTTCGCGCTTTTACTCGATGGTGAGGCCTTTTACTCTTATTTTTACATACTTTACTCCCCACCACTCCCTTCTCTTTTCACCCTTGTGGCCTGCGTCGCCCATGCCTTCCCCCCATCCCGGAGAGCTCAATAGTCAGCCTTCAACCCCTACCCTCAGTCTCCTTCATTCGCCTTCATCTGGAAGGTTATTCCGAGAAAGTTGGGTACGTATCCTTCCTTTTGTCGTTGTCATCGCAATTTCCCTATTTGTTCAGTAGACTGGCTCGGAGACCCCATACTCAGTGGATGGCTCAAGGCTCAGTACTCTCACTGACAAGGTCTGCTCGATCAACATCGACGTTTTATCTCCTGTATATATTAAAACCAAGCACATACTTCCCTTGCAGTTCTCTCTTGCGCCGGATCCTCGGCTCTGGGGTTCTGACTTATCTACCGACCTGGTAGAAGCGGACGATGCAATTCATAATCCTGATATCGAGTCGGCAAAGTTGGACGACAAACGCAACCTTTCATTCTCGCGGAGAGGCCTGGCAAACCTCGGGTGTCTACTCTTCCTTTGTGCGGGATTTCTCACACTTTTGTAGGTCATTCTGTATCTGCCGACTCAAGAGTGTCATGGCTAAGTCAGACCACAGCATTGGATATCCGGTCATAGCATATGTGCGCAGGCGCAAGGCTGGGGATTCTCCTTCCAATCTCGGTGGGGTAAATTCGACAGGCCAGGTTGGCTGTCATTATCCATTTAGTTGCATATTAGTGTAACGGCTTTCCCAGGTGCCGTCGATAGGAAACTTCGGGCTGATTGACCTTGATACTCCGAAGGACGTGTATACCAAAGCGTCATATAAAGACGGATCACCGTTAAGCCTTGTTTTCTCCGATGAATTCAACACCGATGGTCGTTCGTTCTATCCTGGTGACGATCCCTATTGGGAGGCGGTAGATCTCCACTATTGGGTTGGTATTGTCCCTTTCGTCTGGTTCAGATCACTGAGCAATAATTTTATCTTACAGGCAACTAACAACCTGGAGTGGTATGATCCGGTGGCAGTCACCACGGAGGACGGTTCTTTGGTCATTACTTTCTCTAGGTTATCAACGCATGGATTGGATTATCAAGGAGGTATTCATTGAACTCGTCTTCGAAAAGTCCCCTGCTCTAAATTCATGTCAAGGCCTCATTTCGTCATGGTTTCGCATTCAATTTCGTAAATCTGTCCAACTCGTCTCACAATCAATGTAGGAATAAATTTTGCTTTACTGGCGGCATGGTAGAGGCATCCGTACAACTGCCAGGCACGCATAATGTTGTAGGCATGTGGCCCGCTATCTGGACCTTGGGAAATCTCGGACGCGCAGGATATGGGGCAACACTCGAAGGGATGGTGAGTCCATGAAAGTGTGTTTTCTTCGTAGCTAACAAGGACTCTGCAATCTAAAGTGGCCATACACATATGATTCGTGCGATGTCGGCACAGCACCAAACCAGACCTTCAACGGCCAACCCTACGCTGCTACCATAGACGGTGATCAAGGTTACAATGATGCCTTGTCCGTCCTTCCTGGACAGAGATTATCCAGATGTACCTGCGACGGTGAGAGCCATCCGGGTCCCAAGCATAGTGATGGCACCTATGTCGGACGCGCCGCGCCCGAGATTGACATGTTTGAAGCTCAGGTTAAATGAACTTCATCCGGACAAACTCGCAACTGACTTCATTGATTAGGTCACTGGACATCCTCAGCGTGGACAGGTTTCTCAATCGGCACAGTTTGCGGTGTGTCCATGAACCTACCGGAATTCGTGATCGTGTCTTGACATCTTATTTAGCCTTTCAATCGTGCATGGATCTGGCAGAATTCCACGGAGAATATGATAATTCCGGACCCTTCCATCTCGCAGCAAAATACGTTCATCGGAAGCGCAACTCAGCAAGCCACGTCGGTTGTAACAGACACGAACCCGCTATGCTATGAACTAACTGGTGGGTGCTACTCCGTCTATGCATTTGAGGTACGTTATGCATTTACACCTGAGAACACGAACCAGCCTAACGCCCGTACTTAGTACAAGCCAGGTTGATCTCAGCTTCCGTTCTCTATCTTACATTTCACATTATTCAACGTCATTTTGGTCATAGGTTATGATGATGCTGTGAGTTTTATCATCATTCTATTTTGTCACTTTCTTACCATTCTTAGTATGTATCCTGGGTTTCGGACAATAAAACATCCTGGACAATGAACGCAGCGGGTGTTGGCCCGGATCTTACGGTGGAAATTTCTGCGAGACCAATACCCCAAGAGCCAATGGTTCGTTGTGATTAAAACTTTCACCCGTTATAGATCGTCTTTAACAGATGTATAGTACATGATTATCAATCTTGGCATGTCCAAGAACTTTGGTGCTATCGATTTCGAGCACTTGACGTTCCCTAACCATCTTCGAGTGGACTACATCCGAGTTTACCAGCCACCTAGTGCGATCAATATCGGATGCAATCCCAAAGACTTCCCGACGGAGGATTACATCAATCAGTGAGTCTTTTGGCTGACGGGGCATTTAACTTCGTGTTCACTCCATCAGGTATATGGCCGCCTACACCAATGCAAACCTCACCACATGGCGTGGCGAATTTGGGCAGCCCTTCCCGAAGAACTCTTTTCTTGAGTCTTGTTAATGATATTGCTTGCTTGAGACTTTTTACCGGCCTTCCCATCGTTGTTTTCGGGTTTCGCGGGACCTTATTTAGAACTCACTTTGCCGTCCTCGAGCTTCGTTGTAGCCTATTTCGTGGTCCATGGCCATAGACACATATATATACCCACATAAGAACATACCTACTGGTTTCCATATTCCTCCTGCATAGATGATTTTTACATACCCATCGATATAACTACACGTTGAGCGTTGCAGTCTCCTCTATTCGGAACTTCTTGATAACGAATAACACACACACACACAATACATTGCTTTCTAAGATTTTGCAAGGTACAACAAGTCATAATGATGGATAAAAAATACCAGGTCAATATGTGTATTCTCGCAAGGCAATGTCAGGATGTGGGCTTGACCCAACCTTTCTTCGCGGCATAGACCACGATTTCGCCAGCGCACGAGGGGCTTGGTGAAGGTGAAGGCTTGTGGTGTGAGGGAGCCTGCGTTTTCCTTCTCCCCGTGGTCTTCGGAGCAGACTTTTTCCGTGTTGGGGCAATGGAAGCGACACATTTGCCTAGCCATCTTTCGATGTCAACGAGGCAGTCATAGCAATCCTTTTCGGTAAAAGCAGTAGTCTCGGTCGGGGAACTGCTGCGTGACGCTGGCGGGGGTTTTAGGTTCTTCGAGTGAAGAAGCTTGCGGGTTAGATAATGGAGCCACTGGTTCGACAGCATTAAATCCTCAGGATGTAGATGAATGAGTTGAACGGGAGTAGCGTCACATACCATCACATTTGTGAGCGGATCGAAGTCCTCCCATGCACCTCCGTTATGTTCCTTCATTATGCGATACACATCAAACTGGTAATCACCTTGAGGCAAAGATTAGCAATGCATTCAGGGGGGAGGTTTAACTTACCTTCCCCCATGAACACCTCGTCTTCGAAGGGCGTCCAGTGCACCTTTTCTCCTCCCGCTCCATCACCCGCATCCATCCTCGACAGACCCAAGTCAATGAGAGTCACCTGCACACCGTGGGCCGGATCATCCATGGCTATACGCGGCGCATTCGGAGTCGATCTCGAGTTCGGGTTTCGCGTGCGGAGCGGAAGCGCCGCTGGCATAGGTAAATTCTTAACCAGGATTTGGCCCCAGTGTAGATCTCGATGCTAAAATACAAACGATCATGATCGATACAAAAGGCTATATGAAGACGAGATGTATATACCTCAAATGAGACCAGCTGCTCGGCATGTGCTAACGACTTGGCGACTTGCCAGAACAGGCTGCAAGCCTGTCTCCATCCCATCTTACTCGCATTGACAAATTTGTATGCCTCCAGATCCGGACCGCCGTTAGGAAGGACAATGATAGCATATACTTGGGACACAAGGAAATTATCTGTTTGAAGCCGAACTACATTCAGAAGGGGTAAAGTTTCAAACACCTTTGACGTACCAGGCCGTACACTCTCGGAGCCTTTCTTCTGATCATACTCATCCCAAAGCCGTAAGAGGACCTCCGGATACTTACCTTTCACGATGTACGTTTTCAATAGCTTCACAAAGCCATCACACGCCTCGCCCATAGCACGCGTAACAATCATCTCTTTCAACACATCCTTTGCGTCACTCGGCGCAGGCCCATCCTCCTCTTCTACATTGTCGATATGCCGCGCGTTTGCTTTCAAGTTTGTATCTGCAACGGTTTCATTCCTCAATGGTATGACCTTAAGAACAACGTCTCCGATCCCAAAGACCTCCGAGTAACTTGCCTCTCCGATTTTTCTGAAACTAGAATCATGAGACAAAGTGCCTTCTGACTGCACGACGGGATCGAACGGAAACGTCTCGATGAATGATGAGAACTCGATGGGTCCACAAGTTTCTTGGTGGCATTCTTCCAGCAGTGGACGAAGATATTCCGGAATCTCAATCTCGGGAGGAAATGAAGCATTCCTGTCGGAAGAGCCTGTGATACTCAGTTCCTCAAAGTATAATGAGAGGTCAAGGTCTGTAAGAGTAGGAGAGGGAGGTGAGGGCGGCTCAAATAAAGTTCGGCGCCCTCCACGTCGTATTGGCGTCAACTGACGTGTTCGGGGCGCTGGAGACGAAAGACGCTGATAGCGTGGATGAACAAGTAGTGGTGCAGACGATTGCGGTAGGGAACGGATCGCGGTAACCTGTGGGGGAGGATTTGCACAAGCTTGGTTGGAAGGGGCCTGTATTAGATATGGTGCCTTCGGAATGACGACCTCGACCAGAAGCTGTGATGAACCAGGTATGAAAGGAGCCGAGGGCTTTGATTGAGAAGAGGATGCTGATTTCGGAATTAGAGCTGGTAATGACTTGGACTCGTCCTCAGAATCAGAATCGTCAGAGTAGATGATGGTTCGTTTCGCAGACCGTTTCGGAGGCTTGAGTTTCTTGAGAAACTCTGCATCGTCATCAAGAGCGTCGGCCAGGCCGAGACTGCGCTTTCCTCGGGGAAGGTGACTGGGTTGGGGCAGAACGCTGTGGTTTATAGGGTTTGCCTCGATATCCGTCCGTGATACTCTTCTCTCCTGTCTTAAAGTTTTCCCTTCCTTATCCAAAACCGTGATTTCAACGTCCACGAAGGGGGAGAAAGGTTTGTTGAGCTTGAGAGGTGATCCCTTTGCTGCTGGTATTCGTCCTCCACGGGGCCGTGCCATAACAGCCGGAGAGCCAGGAAGATTCACAGAAAAATGTGATAGCGGAGCTCTTGGAGTAGTCGGTGCAGCGTTCTCCTTCAAATTGGAGGCTTTAGCCTTAGGCTGCAGAACAGGCGATTCTCGTCTGGGAGCCTCAGAGTCGATGATCTGAGCAACTCGCGTACGTTTCTTCGCTGGCGAGAGAGCGGGAGAAAGTCGCCTCCTCCTGCTAATACGTACGACTTTCGGGGATGGCGTCTTCGCCCTGGCAAGGACAGCGTTTTCACGTCTCTTCATTCTTGAAACGAGCGGGGCCAACGAAGGTGCAGGCTCCATATCATCAAAAATGCTGGGTATAGCTTTCCGTCTGTCTGTCTCTTCCGATACATTCACGATGCGCTGATTGCGCTTGCCATAGGAGTAAACCTGTTTCGTCCGAGTACCAAGCATGGTGGTGACGAAAAGTGCAGTGAACAGTAAGACTGTCAGTGCAAGAGAGATCGAAGTTGCGCAAATGGTGGCAGCAGATATCTCAAAATCGTGGTTTTCACGGTTTGTATGTTAAGAATGAATATGCAGAGGTGTCAAGAACATACGAGGCGTGGTCAAGAGCTGTTCTATTTTGAGAAATCAACCAAGACGCGACACATCACGTGGCAAGGCACAGCCACACAGCAATAAATAATCGCGTCCTAACTTGGCAACACCGAACTTGTGAAGACCATGGCACTCCCGGAAAGTTTACGCGTTTCCATTACGCCACCAGAGCTCGAACTAATCTCATCTCAACAACTTATTGAAATTATACCCTTGATTTCTATGGAACGGACTGCCTTTATCTCGGTACTTATCTTTCTCGCCCGGGATGCCTGCTAGAGCTCAAGACTCTCAGGGTGCATACGGACCTTTAAGACCCCCAAACAAGGCCCGAATACCGATATGGATGGCTCTGAACCTGAAGTCAAAGAAAAAATGTCATATCGTCGCGCCAAGTTGGCTTAACGTTGGTAAGTCTATGTCTGCCTGTCTTTTGTCATTTTGCTGTCTGGTGACACACGAAAAGACTTTCTTCAGGAACGATTGAACCATGAACTGGCGGAACCTGGATTCAGCGAACTGCCCTTCCGC
This sequence comes from Hypsizygus ulmarius, assembly GCA_018851835.1. Classification (NCBI taxonomy): domain Eukaryota; kingdom Fungi; phylum Basidiomycota; class Agaricomycetes; order Agaricales; family Lyophyllaceae; genus Hypsizygus; species Hypsizygus ulmarius. Next base: position 20,819 of record JABCKG010007579.1, on the reverse strand, counting down.
TTTACAGAGATCTCTAAAGTTTTGCTTGATTGAACCATGAACTGGCGGAACCTGGATTCAGCGAACTGCCCTTCCGCTTTACAGAGATCTCTAAAGTTTTGCTTGATGTGTGCGTCTTTCGGCTATTGACTGAACATTGCAAGCCATTGATATCAATCTTCCTCTCTCTCAGCGCCTCTGACGATCTAGAAAACCCCGACAAAATACGTTCACTCCTTAAAGACCTTCGGGAAGCCAGACAGGCTAAAAGTCGGGAGGGTCTCAAAGAGCTTGATCATAGCGACCTTAATGTGCGTGCTTATTCGATTATTACAGAAACAGTCTAAAATACGATGATAGCTTCCAAACCTTTGTTCCATGGAAATCAATGAAATCAGGCCCTTCTTTGTTCAAGCTATGGCCTTAATGACACAACTAGTTCGACAACCGACGACATCTCCGTAGACTTTCGAATAGTCCTTTTTTGCAACTGTTGTATCAGATACAGTATCTTGTAACTACAGTGTTTAGCTTAATCCATAAAGTTGAAAGTGCTCCGTGAAAGGTTTGAAGTCATGTGTTGAAATGAGAAAGATGGACAAGAATATAGAGTATATGCCAGAAGACTTCATGTATGACATTATGTAACGTCCCTGAAATCACCCTCATCGCTATTTTGCATCCAGCTTCTCGAGAACAAGGGCTAGCTGGCGTTTCAGGTCTCCAATTTCGTTGATAATGCAGGTTTCACTCGACTGCATGGACCATCAGCAAGCAATTTTCCTAAACCATGGTCCCAACTACTCACCTGCTGCGTATTGGGGAACACCTTGATCAGCTCTTCGAACGGTACCTTAGTGATCCTTAGCCCTTGGGCATCATCGACCTCAGGATCCCTGTACTTCGGAGAGTCAACCTCGCCTTCGTCATCACCCCGAAGCCAGTTGTGCATCCAAGTGTGCTTATGCTGATCAAAAGACGCTTCGTAGAACGCGATCATAGCCAACGGGATGAAAAAAATTGTGATCATAACATAACGATTCAGCTGTATCGCACTGACTTGTTTAGACTTGGGCAACATAAGGAGAAAACTGGTGTACCTTTGCGTATGCGTTGGTGCTCAGTCGGAAATGAGGGAAAGTTCTAAACACGCGTTTTAATTAAGGCTCAATTTCTGTACGAAGTGCGAAAAAACCTACTCGAGCGGTGCAATGAACACTGTCTCAATGAGATTGAACGGTGCCGGGTAGACAAAAGAGTCCGGCGCCCTAATCATACCAACCGTCTTGCCAGCAAAGAAAGCGAGGTATTGTGCCTCTGCATCATCAACGACCTAGAGGAGAGTATATAAGACGGGGGTAGACCTGATGACAGCTGATTACACTGACTTCCGAGTATGCCGAAGAGAACAAGGATATGAGGACGTTCAGGAGAATGATGGTAGTTACAGCATTCCACCTGTCGCTACGTTATATGGGGTGTAGAGCGGTAGATGAAACGACTTACATATAGTACAATGTGAGACCGGGCGGGCTGAAGCGACTTTTCAAGAGCTGGTCAAGTAATGATCAAAGAGACCATACCTTCCCGAGAACTTCTCATAATCAGGAGCTCTGGATTATTATAAGCCCTAGCACTGGTAAGCTTGCTGCGATGGGAACTCACTGCAGAAGTGCTTGGATGAGTAGATTGATAACCTGGTGAATTCCGGCATTAATCCATCATGGAATCAGTAGAATATTCAGAGATGATAAATTTACAACGGAGGGGCCTTCCAAGGATCCATCAGCTGCATCTAATGCATATAATCCTTGAGCGAATCCAATCGCAAGAACACACAATAGCTGTAGGATTCAGGTCAATTTAGCGTAAAGGAGAATGTACGGAGGGCGGACCGCAAAGAATATCCCGGACTCCTTCAGCATCCGTGCGACACATATTTGCATGGTCCCGATGTATCTGATATAACAGTCAGCAGTAAATCAGGATCGTAACTTCGAGAATCACTTGCTTGAATCCGTCGAATATGGTAATAAGTTCTATGTCGTCACATTGAAGTCAATACGTTTCGTGGGAGGTAAAGATACTCACTCATCCTACATGCGGCCCGCTGTTAAGATGTGTCCGTCAACTGATACAGAGTGCACACACCAGATGAGAGGGGAAACAAAACTCAAAACTTGGAAGCTTCTGAACTGCAACGCAGCAGCTTCATCACCGACAGTGGCAAAACCGATGATGCGTAGGATGAAAGCTGCTAGTAAAAGAGAGTCGGTCATAAATGCGACTGCATTCCAGAATGAGAATGCCCGCCAGGAGGAAAAGCGAAGTAAAGAGTAAAGCTGCAGGCATGTAGTTAGTGAGTGGTTAAATTGGACTTTCTTGACATACTTTGTGGGTGTCTGGATGGAACAGTGAGAGATAAGTGGCATGATGCCATTGATTCAGTCCAAGAAGACCGTACCTTCGATGAAGAATGAAAGTGACATGGTATAGAGAATAATTTCCCATTCGTCGAAGGACATATGAGCATCTCCCAACCGCTCGAGAGGTTCTCGGACTGTGCAGATCATTAGCACATGCGAACGACCAAAGAGCAAATATAGTACCTGCTTGAGAGTACACTACAAGAAAGAAAAGCCATATTACGATGCGGAAAATGTTCTGATACCTAAGGAGAGGTCAGCTCAACTGGAGAACTGGAGATATTTGACAGACCATACCTGGGAACCGAAAGGCGGGAAGGATCCAAGTGATGCCAAAAGGTATGCTCCCTGGCTTCGTCATATGTCACGTCTTAAAGGCGTTGTCAGGTATTGTACGGCAGAATGGGAAACATAAACACTCACAGTCTATATCATGGTTTGCGTTGTTCTTTTGAACGAGATCACCGATCCACAGGGCATTAACGACTAATAAAGGTGTGACGTTCTTGATTTGCAAGATGAAAACTAAATAGCAAACCATCTTGAGCCTCACTCGAGGAGAGGAAGATCGAACTGATGAAAGTCAGCAAATAAACCCAAACGACAGCAGACTCTTTCACCAATGAGAGTCGATGGCCATCTCAAGAGCACTAGACATGTCGCTCGTGTCGCCGTCAACCTCTCTGTGTTGAAAGCGAGTTGACATGATTGTTGTCAATCTATCTGGGGCCGATATATGCACAATTTTGCGGGCAAGCACTTCACAAGCGATAGCTAGCAAGTTTTTGAAGGAGGTCAATGACCGAAGAGCCCAAAGATCATCCACTGTACCTCGTCCAATGTTCTCGTCATAGTCTGCAGGATTATGATTGGCGTCCCACATAAATTCTGCCCTTGCACGTAGCAGACAATAGGGTAGCTATGCATATTAAAATGGACATATTCAGCTTTGTACATTTCGCAAGATACTACGACGCACTGCTTCAAGGAAATCGCCAGCAGCTGCTTTGTACGCATAAACCACTTGGGGGGTGATGACTCTGCTTGTCGGTGCATCGATACTGTCGGGCTCAACCTCCCCGGGGAGCAAGGTAATTGTTAGAGCACGAAGCCGTTTTACCAGTTCTGTAAATAGCCTCAGTCCGATGAGCTTGGCAGAAGCGAATCTGGTGCGTACTGGTCAATGTGTCCGGAGACGGTTGAACGGACTGAACAGATATCAGAGAGTCTCTGTCCCCAGCTTCTGTAGTAGACTCTAGGAAATCCGACATGGCTAAACGTTGAACGATGAACGACGTTCAAGTTAGGACCGTTTTTTTGAAGACACTCCACTGGTCACAAGCCTGAGCGTAGTGACTGGACGTCATGCATCATGGATGATCGATGATGGATCGGCTGGGTTTGGCAATCAGTGCCAAATAACACCTGCACCCTACCAATATGCCAGTGAGTACCACGACAGGTTCACATCTAGCATTTACTTGATCAGATTCAGGCATACCACTCATCTTTTAATGAGGAAGTCGATGCAAGGCAAGTCGGGAACATGTCTATTCTTCCAATCAAGACGAGAATTCGTGGCCCAGCACCAGTAGGTCAGTTCATCTCACTGCGGATGCCGTTCTCGCGATATCTACTCATCTGTCGTTTAAGCCGACCCATCACAGCCAGATATAATCGACGAAACTCTTGATCTCTTCCGTGCCAACTCCTTGTTCCGTAACTTCGAAATCAAAGGTCCTGCGGACCGTACACTCATCGTTCTCATCCTCTACGTCTCCGACTGCCTCGCGAAATTAGGGAGCGCGCGCACAGTACCCACCCAAATTGAAGCATCTAAATCACTTAATACACTCTCTGTGGAAAGCTTTCCAATTCCGGGCGACGCAAACTTCCCTTTGAATGCACATTATGCTGCGCCTGCCAGTCGATCGGACAGCGGTACGTATAGCTTTTCAGTTACCGCGACATATATTCATCTATCCGTCAGATTATATGCGACAATACTTGACGCAAGTGCGCCAAGAGTTGGCTGCCCGGCTAGTGGAACGTCTGTACGCAGATGGAACGGGGAAACCCAGCAAATGGTGGATGTCTTTCCAGAAAAGGCGGTTCATGAACAGAAGTCTTGGTAATTGAGATAGAGCACAGACATAGTCATCATGAGGAGAAGGGAACAGTGGAATGTGAATGTAAAAACAGTGAAGCCTCGCATCTACTTGCGCTTCCGCCTCTCATTGGGATTCTTCTTTCCATATCCGATCTGCGGCAAGTCTCCATCCATCCCTGATGTTCTCATAGTCCTGCCCTTTCCACCAGTCCCAACACTGATAATCTCAGGAACCCAATCAGGATCCATCCAACTGCCGACGCTAGCAGCACCAAGACTGCCCGCTGCACCTCTTCCAATAATGCCCTTCAGCATCTTTGCTTCCTCGCGCTCGTGCTTTCCGTCTGCTCGCTTTTTAGCTCTCACATACTCCAGTTGATCTTCCCGTAGGATCAGATTGTCGCCTGCTCCTTTCTTTGCAGATCCTGCTTTGGGCGAAGGAATGGAATATTTTGTCCCTCGTATTTTGTATTGGAAGTTCGGCTTGAGATGGACCTGCATCACGGGTGCATTTGCGGAGGCACCTGGGGCAGAGACAGTCACCGAAGCTCGCAGAAGTGTCGGATTTCCGCATGAGGGGCAGAACTTCTTTGTATTGTCTTTACAGATTCTGCCAGGCCGCTTATGATCAACTCATCTGATTGCAGTGGATGAACTTTGAAACTTACTTGAAACATGCGTGGCACCGCAACACCCAGCTTTTGACCTTTTCTATTCTCTTTCCCTCCACACCAACAAGATTCAACCCCATCTGTAGCAACACGTTCTGCATTGCGAAGTCGGCAGTCATACAGCCTGCATCGATCACTTCATCTGCTTTACGCTTGCCCTTCGCTCCATTTTCAGGTAGCAAATCGAGTGCCCGCGATTTATGGAGTGCAACGTTGCTAGGTGTTATCCACTCGCCTTCGCCGTCGTCAGAGTCAGAAGGGTCATCGTAGACCGGCTCATTGGATGGCTTTGTGGCAGGTGGAGGTTGAACAGGTTGTGGCGTCGAGGATTCGTCCTTGAGTGCCTGGAGTTCAACGTGCAGTGCCTCCAGAGGCTCATGCTCTTCTTCATCTTTGGCATCAACTTCTTCCTCGTCAACAGGGGCATCGCCTTCGCATTGTTTTTCTGGACCTCCTGCATCGTCTTCGAGGGGTAGATCATCTGATATCGAGGATACCTCCTCGACAGCCAGGGTTGGCTCTGGATTTGTTTCCGGCTCGTTCTTGGCAGCATCATCAGTTTTCGCGATCTACTGTCCCTCCGTCAAGTCAGAGCCATGGATGACTGATACTGGACATGCCTCATTGGTGTCCTTCTTCGCCTGCTCCTTCAGCTTCTTTCCCTCTTCGTGCAGAGCATATGTAAGAGCGAGAACACATATATCCGGATGCGATAAGACACTGTAATCTCCAGTTTTCTTTGCCCATTGAATCACTATAGCAAATAAACGCCGGGCTAATATGAATTCCGATTTCAGGGCTCACCATGAGCCAAACTAGCAGCGTCAGGCGATCGTATTTTAACGTTTACACCAGAAATCAATCCCAGGCGTTCAAAATGTTCACGAGCACGTTTGTCCTTCAACTCATCGAGGACCTGGGGAACGGTCAGGTAGGTTTCGGCCAAACCACGAAGAGGCGATAACGAGAGCAGTGGCCCGGCATCCAGAACAAGATTTTTGCACTGCGGCGGTTGGGAAGTCATGGTAGTATTGATGCAAACCGCGGCCTAGGCTGAATCCTCTTGAACTTAAAGTTGATCGACGGCGATGAGATAAAAATTGACATCACGTGGAATCTCGAGGTCACAGGTCGGCCGACCGGAACTAGTATTAGTAAATGGACCCCCGAACCACCGAAACAATTGTGCTTAAATCCTCCGTTTCCTGACCACCACCGAATTAATACAGCTATGGCCCCAAGATCGTGAGTCACAACGTATGCGTTTGCGCCCCAGGCTGAAAGAATACAGATTCCGCATTGTTGTTCTGCCCGGCGACGGTATCGGTGTGCTTGTCTCGGAATTACATCATGTGCATTTCCTGACGCGCGCTTGCAGGTCCTGAGGTTGTTGATCAGGCCGTTCGTGTCCTGGAAGCCGTCTCAGCAGCTTCCTCAGATATCGAACTCAAACTGGAGTCGCATGATTTTGGAGGCTGTGCAATTGATGCTCATGGCGAACCGCTACCTCCATCTACACTGAAAGCATGTCAAGAAGCTGATGCTATCCTGATGGGTATGCACAATACCTTACTCTCATGAAGACAACGCTGATATCGCACAGGCTCCATTGGTGGTCCAAAATGGGGCGTGAATGCAAAAGTACGCCCCGAATCCGGACTCCTGGCGATTCGCAAAACTCTTGGCCTATACGCAAACATCCGCCCTGCAAACCTTGCATCCGATTCTCTTCTTGAATACTCGCCGCTACGTCCAGAGGTCGCAAAAGGGGTGAATATCATCGTGGTTCGCGAACTCATCGGTGGCGCCTATTTTGGCGCGCGAAAGGAACAAGGCGTTGAACCGGATATCGACACTGCTTGGGACACAATGATCTACAGCGTCTCTGAGGTTGAGCGCATTACCCGTGTTGCCGCACAAATTGCCCTGAATGCTGATCCACCACTGGAAATCCATTCAATCGACAAAGCGAACGTTCTTGCCAGTTCGCGGTTGTGGAGAAAGGTTGTCACGGAGACGTTGACAAAGGAATATCCTCAGCTCAAGCTTCACCATCAACTTGTTGATTCCGCCGCAATGTTCATCACGTCCAACCCAAGAAAACTGAATGGTGTTATTCTGACAGAGAACCTGTTCGGCGACATGTAAGCTGGACGCATTCTTATTACCATGTCATATTCTGAAGGAGCCGATAGCCTTTCGGACCAGACAAGTGTGATCCCTGGATCCCTTGGGCTGCTTCCTTCAGCTTCGTTAGCTGGTGCACCTTCCACACCGTCCGCCGACTTCAAGCCAACACCAGGTATCTACGAGCCAATTCACGGCTCCGCACCCGACATTGCTGGCCGAGGTATCGCGAACCCCATTGGCACGATTCTGAGCGCGGCCATGCTGCTGCGTTACTCCCTGGGTCTTGAAAAATCTGCGAAGGCAATTGAAAGTGCTGTACAGAAGGTGTTGGACGCCCCAGAGATTGGAGGCTTTGGATTGAGGACTGCCGATCTCGGTGGAAAAGTGACCACGAAGGAGATCGGTGACAAGATTGTGGAAGTGTTGAAGGGCCTTTTGTGAGTTCGTCTCGGGAATAAAACAACAAATGAATTGTATGATAGAATTACCACGGCAGAAGTTAACGCACACACGGGGATTGTGTTTGTCCCATTTGATTCAGCACCGGTAGCACCAGTCCTGTGGCCAAAATGTTTGCGTTGATCCCCACAACTTTCGTGTCGAAGGTCGAAGGTCTATGGCTTCAGGCTCACAGTTGTATTGATACAGAAGCCGATGTTCTTCGCATACGATTTGCTCTGCCGCGTTCTTCGCCTCGTGTCTTCGCCGATCTTGAAGTATTGACTGCTAAGAGCACCGTGCGGATACCTTCTATGGTCAGTCCTCAGAGTCAATGCTTCTCCGCAGTGTTCCCCTGTTAGGTTTCCACAAAGCCCCATGAAGCAAGCATGAAGGCGTTGTGCGGCGTGCGCCACACAGCTGTATATCGTGTAGTTGTTGCAGCCTATCGGTCTTCATCTTATGTCTCCCCGTCATAACTTATGGCATATAATGAATGAATTCGAGGCAATTGTTCATCCTCTTTTTGTGATTTTCATTCAATCCCAAATCCCACTTTCCAGACCTTTGGATCAGAGGCTCATAGCTTTGAGCTTAAACAACTGTAAAGCTCGCGTTTGCCGTATTCCGATTTGCAACGTGAACATTGAACATCATCGTCAATGGTTCGTTTTGCTTTAGAGCTTGAATTTCTCCCGCGCTTTCTGTGGCTTCGTATCGTTTTCTGAACCGGCTACCTCTGGTCATAGCCTCTCCGTTGATGGATCGCAGTTCTGGCGGAGAAAACCTTAAACACCATCTCAACGCATTTGCCTCATGTTTTGCATTTACACCTTTCGAGTCAAAATTTGCGGAACCTGTGCTGTATTACATTTATGGGGATCCCCGACATTGTCCTTCCTATAAATTGTGAGGCTGGAAATTATGCAATAGAAGGATCAATTACCCGTCCCCTATCATGATGGGAACTACATTTCTTTTCGAGACCATTCTGCCATGGACGGTCGTCGTTACAACTCCTCAACTCCTACCTCCACATATCTTCCTAAACCAATTTGCCTCTTTCTGGCTGCAAAATGCAGAGGTCCTCTTGATTGGAGCTTTGCGCGCTGCCATGTCCGACATCCCTGTCCTTTCTGGCCGTCTAAGCCTGGGTGCGAATGACAGTCTGACGCTGGCCTTCTTGGATGTTTCATGGAATGACTCTAGTGGGCCGCAACGTACTGGCCTGTGGATAGTTCTGTCCATGAAACAGCAGGGGTGGTTTTGGTCTGTGGCAACATGTAGGTATTTTACCCCTTGTTGTCGACCTTGTTTTCACAACGGCACACCAGCAGCTATCCCTAGAACAAATGCGCCAGCCTCCTACCGCATCTTAGGCTCTGTCTTGACGCAAGCCTCATATCACAACACCGAATTCTATTCTACCGTTGATCGCAAACTGCATGATTTTGGTCCCCACTTTCTTTTGAAGATGTTGATATCCTCTCTAAAGGCTGGAACACACCTTCGCATCGAGGATTCAAGGGGCCCATTAAGGCGAAAGAAGAGAAGGGACAAAGTTAAATACCAAAAGATACATAAAATGTATCTTGCTTCTGATTCTGGTAGGCATCAGATTGGGAGGTTTCCCCACTCAGCGCCACCCGCACAACTGCCAACTATGTCGGTGCTACTGTAAGTGACGTTAATCGCTGGCATGTCATTCTTCATTCAACCTTCAGGCTTTGGCCTCTGGACAGCAACTGTAACGATCCTGCTTTCCATTGAAAGGTTCGAAAAGGACTAATAGTTAACTATTGCCGCACATCCGCCACATACACCTGGTTCCCTGTATTTTTCTGTTGTCACGGCTAGCTTCGATTGTCTCCCTTATATTCCTGTATGGTCACGAAGCTCTAACATACTTGTAATCTTCAAAGATGTACAACGTAAGAATCGTTTTATTGTTCAAGTCACATTTGACTCCAATCAGAACGTGAATTGATCGAAAAATCTCGCGTCCACTGTTTCTCAGGAAAATACAATTCTCCAACAGCAAAAGAACAAATATGGCATCGCCCTAACTTGAGGCTTTACTTTCCGAGAACTATACAAGTTCTAGAGGGGATGTACACCTGCGCCACATAATTCCACGTCAAGGATTGCAAACTCGAATAAGGAAAAAGTAAAGCGCACCTGCAGCCAATTCTTTCTACCATTCCACCCCATGGGCGTGGTGAAAAATCTTCCATCAAGGGCGATGTTTCCGAAGCCTCCAAATTTCTTCTCGTCGCTGCTCAGCACGATCTTGTATTCCCCGCCTTCCTCGACGCCGACTCGGTAATCGGTAAAACTTTTTGTTGGGTGGAAGTTGAAAATGAACAGGAGACCGGCGCGTTCGTAAACAATAATTTTGTCGCTTTCATTTTTTAGTGACACGTAGGCCTGTAAAAAAAGCACGTTAGATTCTGTAGGATTTGCCCATATAACCCAGACGGGGATTCACTTGAGGTGCCTCAAGCCAGCCGTATTGTTCAGCAAGGTGGTTCATGGCGCTATCGAAGTTGTTGAGGTATCTATAACGAAGCAGGGGGTCGTCAACTACGTTCCACTGTCGGCGAGCATAGTGGAACGAGTTATTGTTGCCGGCACGTGGGAAGTCGAGCCACTGTGGGTGCATAAATTAGAGAAAAACTCGGAGAACGAATGGCAAGTAACATGCTTCGGGGTGCCCGAACTCATTTCCTTCGAAGTTCAAGTAGCCTTCTCCACCAAGGGAATGGGTCAACAGTCTACTACCCGTCAGCTTTGTCACGGCCGAAAAACATGAATGAATTACCGAATCATTTTGTGTAGCGCCAGTCCACGTGAGATGACAGGAGTCATAGGGGTCAGATCAGACATGTGCGTATCTTTGGACATGAACGCCATAAGTGGGTTCGAGACGATCAATTATGGAGGACTTACACATTTCTTTATCCATGAGCCAGAAGGCCAGGGTCTTGTCGCCGACCAAGGCTTGGTCGTGACTCTCACAGTAAGCAATACTCTTCTCTCCATGTCGCCTATTGGTCAACGTATGCACGATATTCGACAGGTCCCACTCGTCATCGGCTTTATGCTTGAGAAGTTTGATCCACATATCGGGAATGGCCATAGAAAGCCTATAATCGAAGCCGACGCCTCCTTTATCTACGGGCATGCCGAGAAGAGGCATGCCAGAAACATCTTCTGCGATGGTAATGACAAAGGGATACAGTGAGTGTATCGCGTCGTTGGCCTGTTCCGGAAGAAAGCATTAAGCACAAGAAGCATCCGAATGTAGTAACTTACCAGCATAAGATAGACAATTCCCTCCAAATCAGCACCTTCACCAAAGTATTCGTGATATCCACCAGAAAAGCCTGTCCCGATACCATGATGCTTGTACATCATACTGGTCACGCCGTCAAACCTGAACCCGTCAAAGTGAAATTCTTCGATGTAGAACCTAAGATTGCTCATCAAGAAGCGGAGAACTTCGTGCGAACTGTAATTAAAGAGTCGGCTGTCCCAAAGCTCATGGCGTCCCTTTGCGCCTTCGTGGAAATACAAGTGGTCCGTCCCGTCGAATTCGTTGATCCCATCGAGAACATTCTTACAGGCGTGAGAATGGACGATATCAAGGAGCACAGTCAGACCCATTCCATGTGCAGTATCGATGAGCTCCTTGAGATCTTCGGGAGTGCCATATCGAGAGCTCGCAGCAAAGAAGCTCGTAACTTGATAGCCAAAAGCTGATTTCGGTATGCATTAGTGCGCGGTCTTTCCGATAGCTACGATATGACGTACATGCATAGTATGCATGCTCCATGATAGCCATGAGCTGAATAACGTTGTATCCAAGGTTTTTTATGCGGGGCAGAATATCGCGCGTGAACTCCTTATAGGTGCCCACCCTTCCTTCGGACGTGGAGATTCCTACATGTGCTTCGTATACTCTCACATTGTGGGCCTTAGGGGGCCTCGGGTTAACAAATTTGTATTTTTGGGATTCCGGAGGGTTCCAGAAGCGCGCGTCATAAACCGGAGAGACGTTCAAGTCCTGTGTGACGCGCCTGATCCAAGCTGGCAAACGTTCGATCCGTTGCCCGGATGGTAGAACCATGGATATCTAATCAAGGATAAGGCGGAACATAAAAGATGGAAAATATAGCAAACTAACCTTGATCTTGGAATCGTGAGGAATCGCGCATACTCCAGGAGAAATCGGCGGGACAGTAATCTCCCAGACACCAAATGCATCTTTTTTCATGGGATGAGAGGTCCTGCTCCATTCGTCTTACAAAAAGAAATGACAGGGGGTCGTCAACGTTGGCAGTTGGTCGACGATAAGGAACTCACTGAAGTCGCCTGTCAAGTTGGCCTCAGTTGCATTAGGTGCCCACTCCCTGTACACAACCTCTCCGCTTGGAGCAACATTAAAGCCAAACTTCAGGTACCCTTTCGTGAAGTTTTCGTAACCACCTTCATGCTGCTCGATTGTGTCCTTCCACTGTCTAAAAATATCATGGCGATGGACAATGGCAGGAACGTTGGGCTCCAGATATCCATCGAGCTCAGTCACAACTTTTGGATCAAGGGGTTGGGTGGGCATAGAGAGAATTTGTGGGTTTTATCGATGGTGGTGTAGTAAAGGAAAGGAATGTTTTCAGTCCAATTAGTTCGTGAACTAATTGACACCCAAATCTCGACCCATGACGTCATGATGTACCACGTGGTATCAGCCTCGCTCATGATTCTAAGTAAAACGCGAGCGCGGCTTTTGTGGCATACCGTAGCTAACGAAACTTCTAGCGGGAGTATCTTGCATTACAATGTCGGGAAAGGTTGGATTTGGATGGAACAGACGAATCGCAGGACGACAAGATTTGACTGATTCCCGGTGTCCGATCCGAGTCTCGTGATTGACGCGTCGGTGCGTACGGGTTTGAAACTCGATGGAGGCTCAGGTAAGTAGTACAATGCGCTCGATCGGTCCTTATATGAGTTTCATAGCTTTTGGCAGTCCTTGAAGAAACTGTAAGAGGCAAGGCTATGTTATGTGGTTCCCGTTCATTCCAAACATGGATGTCGCGGAGCACAGGATAGTTGGGCTTCGATGACTGTAAGTATTAAACGAGCATTGGCGGGAATTACATGAGCGTCAAACCATGCTCTACAGCTACGCATAACATCAAGGTGCCCCAATCGGGTTTGTCGAAGGTATACCGCGTCGAGCAGTAGGCGGCATGAAGGATCTCCTACAGACCAACGTCAGAACCAAATCTTCAGCGGACAAGATCCTGCTCACCTATTCAAAACAAGCCCTTTCAGAGCTCGGATTTCCCTTCTGAATTCATCCTCCGCTGGGCTAAGAGCGTTGCTGCTGATGGGCATGTATCCTGCCGTACTCGACGAATGGCGGTAGGGTAGATAGACTTGAGTACTTATGTACCCTGTGAAATCGGCGAGCGACTGGAGGGTATGTTGATAGGAGCTTTCTTTCGTACTTGAGCCCATGGGCATCGAAGTCGACAATGCGGTGATAGATTTCAGTATTGGAGATGGTTCAATGGGAGTGGGGGCATTATATGACCACCGCGTGGGTTTTTGGCCTTCGAGTTCGTGTGAAGAAGCGTTGGGCGTCGCTACGGACGCTACCCCTGTAAATAAGGGACAAGTCGACAGCGCCTCCCATAAACGTTGCTGGAAAAATGAATATTTATTAACCAAGGTCCCATGGGAAGCATTTACTGGTCCTCACCTCATAAGGCAATCCTTCCTCTGAAACTAACCAGGGAACTTGACCTTCTAGGTATCTAAAAAGCTCCTCTGTTGTGGGTTTCGCAAGGTCATCGCTCTTTCCTTTACCACAATCTGCGATCCCGCATCGAATCAAAGTAATCGGAGGTACGCTCTGCATATTGGGATTCTTCTCTCCCAATGCTTTCAGTACCTCAGGGATAGAATTACAGGTACCAAATGGATGTGGCTCCTTGAATGGTTCTGGGCGTGGAAGAACAGAGTAAGATTCCGCTTGAGACTCTTTCAACGATGCTAGTGATGCGGAGAGCTTGCGCAGGAGGGAAAGATGATGTGATTTGAGGGACTGGCGTGCTTGTGAGGTGCGCGTTATCCGGGGAAGAAGAAAGCGCTGCATTGAGCTTTGGTTAGCTCCTGTACATCGGACGGTACGAGGATAACGAACGTAGTATATGAATATCACGGCTGCGGACCCTCCTGCTAGCCAGGAGAATAGCCGGATGAGACCTAAGAAAAGAGTAGGAAGGTTCGAAGGAGGCGGCTGTGGGTATGTCCGTGGGGGAATAAGGGGTCTCTGCGGAGGCTTAGGTTTGTCAAAAGTCAGATGTATACCTCCGACTTTCTTGAAACTGCAACACTCACGAGCTCACGCAGAAGATCGTCAATCTCAGGCTCATGCAGGCCTTTTTCCACCAGAAACCTCCGTTTCGCCGACGTGTCTTGATGAACTATTTGCGGGGATTGGAGAAATGTCCGGGCGCGAGAGAGGAGTTCGCCACGGTCTGGGGTGCTTGGTGGCTCCGGTGACTCCGGTGACGGCGCTTGAGAACTAGGGTTCGGATTGAAAGACCCATCCTCCTGAGTGAGAGATGTTCCAGAGGTGCTACTCTCAGCTTGTTTTTCGTCTGGCATTTTGTAGTGTCTGCTCAGAAATACGGATGAGAGTAGCGCGTTGAGTGTGTAAATTCATGCGGAAGCGGGGAATTGCCGGTCACCTGACAAGATTTTCTCTGTTCCCGGGCCGGATTATCCGGTGAACACTCTCAGCTCCTGTACTTGCTCTACAGTATGTTAAACGTCAAGATAACATCGACATTCTTTCAGCCTCTGGCGCATTGGAAAAAGATCTTCGCTATGCATTGGATTCGAGGCGCGGCAATTCTGTCTTCTTAATCCTACGTGATGAAGCTTGGTTCTATGATTCTCTCTCTGATTTTCGCTCTTTGCATGGTATGTGTATCCCAGCTACATCCACATAAATCAACTCGATATTAAAGGCTACCATCTCAACTAAACTCCGCGCGCATCCAGAGTGTTTCGAAGGACCAGCGAATCGGACGACGCGTCTGAAGAAATACTATGTCGATATATGGCTTGTAAGCTTCGCCGTAGTCACATCGAACAGGTTTTTACGCTCTACCAGATGAGCCCACGGAAGCATGTCGAGGACATTATCCGGTGTCCATAAAAAATGCGACTGACTTTGGTGCACACCGACGAACGGGGATCCTATTCTTCCCTCGCTGGTAAAGCAAACCCGCTGCTTTGGGTTGATAATTCTGGCCTCGGTCAGGCCTAAGTTGCCCAATACCATAGAAATTCCTGAACCCGAACAGATCGTTTTAAATGTCGATGGGCGATAGGGACATTGCGTTTGCAGGAGGCTGAGCTGTGCGAACGGTGGATGACGCGAACAGTGAATGAACTGATGCTTGGGTGGAATTCGTTGCGAGCGGCGTGGATGGACAATTGACAAATTATCGTAAGATGCAGGACATTGTCTGCCCCATGCTGGAAGAGGGCTTCTCTTATCAGGTAATCGAGTCCGGCAAGACGACAACTCCTGAACGGAGGTATCAATGCTGATTAAGTATCCCTTTCTCGCAAACCGAATTCGAAACTTTTCAACTTAGGATTTAGAATGGTATGTAGTTTCGCAAGCTGCTATTCTCCCAAAATTTACTGCAGCATTGGGCTCTACGCGTACCATTTCGTACCAGAGCGCAACGCAACATTGCGATTTCGTATAAGTAGAAGAGAATGCCCATTGGGTGGCAGCGGCTGGATATTGGCAATTGTTCGAGGACGACAGCAGTGACTCCACATTCTGGGGAAGAAAAGGGCAAAGCACCAAGTTTGCTGCTGTTCAAGGAGTGTTAGAAAAATCCGATTGCCAAACCTTACACGAAAGATTTCAATTACAAAGACTGAGATGTCAGTAGGGTATGCATTTTCATAGTGATTTAACAACATTCCAATCCTTGAACATAGCAAAGCCTGCGCATATTGATTGACAGAATGAAGATGGCACTGGGAACAATGTCTAGAACATGTTCGCCAGCTTACTGGCAGCCTCCTTCGGGTCCAATCTTGGCCTCGTAGGCTGCACGCGCATAGAGCTCGACATCTGATGGGGCTTGATATGGCCCAACGGGTCAAAACTGTTGGCTTGTGGAGCTTGGCCGTTCATGCCATTCAGAGGTCGCGATGGCGAATCATAAGCTGCGGGCCTGCTGAGTGGGTCATATCGGAGACCACTTTCCGTTGTCTGCGAACGCTGACTGAACGTCGAAGATGATAATCCGGCAGGAGGCGGGGTGTGCGAGGTGTGAGTAGGCTTTGTAAACATGGACTTTGTGCCGTCAACGAAGCGGCCACCGAGTGGAGGCTCTTCCAGAGGTGGTTTTGCAAATATGATTTGGTTTGATGAAGGCGATGATGGACCTGCGCCTGGACTTTGGGGGGGGATCGTCGATCGGAATGAAGAATGGCTCGGGGCAGGCGAGAAAGAGCCTCGCTGAGAGGATAATGTTTGTGTCGACGAGGCCGACAGCGGCTCTCGGCGTTGCCCGAAAGGTCCTGTTGGCGGGGATATAGGCCCTTGTGGGAGAGAAATCTGGGCTGGTGGGCCTTGGGAGGGATAGCTCTGTATAGGTGGACGTTGAGGAGTGGGGCCAGGGTTGTGAGATGTGTGAGGAGGGTTGGACAGCTGCCCTCGGTTCTGCTGGAAGCCATTGGATGTCGGGGCAGTTGGAGGAGGACGAGGAACTGGGTTCTCATTATACTCCTCTAAAGGTAGGATTATTGTTGGCTTAGGGACACCATTGGTAGCTGGTACAACTTTCTTTGCAGCATTGCTGACATCGACTCGTAGGGCTTCCAGTTCTCGAAGGAGTTGTCGCTCATACATGATAGAGGAGCGAGCATGCTCAATCAATGCCGTCGTAATATCGTCATTGGCATACCGGTTGTGAGTCTTTAGCGCTTGATGCAAATTCTGAGATATTCCTTCCGCACGCTTCGCAAGCACTTGCTCATATTTGTTCGCCTGGAGCATTCGTGAGACCCAATCACATTAACAGAAGACGGCCACTAACCTCTTCCATTTCCTCCAAAGCCTCGTCTACTCGATCAGGCCGTATGTTGGAGCTAGCCTTCAGACGCTCGATCTGACGCCGTTTCGATATTGTCGTCTTCACAGCGGCTTGATATTCTTCAAGTACGCCTGTACGCATCAGCAAAGTCTCTTTGGCAGACCTCGCGTTCATCCCTTGGTATCCCAGAGAGTCCCCAAGTACAACGCATTCACTGATAGCCTGCGCGTGCCCAAGATCTGCTATGCTATGCCAAGTTCGCCCTATTTTTCGGAAAGCATTGCCAAGCGGTGGGTGGGCTTCAGTGGTCGCGACGTTGATCAGCTTGTTCCCCATTTCTACATGTGCTGCAGCAAGTGCTAAAGCGCAAAAGAATGAACTGGTGAAAGAAGACATTGGAATATGACAACTGACATTTGCGTGCAAGGCCAAGTTTATCGACCGCCCTCGCGGTGTCAAAGAACTGTCCCTCTAGCTTCGTGAGTTCAAATCGGGCCCGCTGAAGCTCCTCGTCCTCATCTGGTACGCCGCGCTTCAACAGACCAAACCCTGAAGACGTCTTGCGCCGAGGTCGGGGGGTTGGTTGGTAGCCGAAGTCATTCTCAATGAATGACCGGAGATCTTCGTCATGCATCACGATGGGGTCTTCGCAGACCCTTGTGATCCAACGCTGAAGCATGATTTTCACCAAACGGTCGTCTTCCTCATCAGTCGGTGCAGAGGTCTGTGCCAGCGGCAAGGCAGGAATGATAGTCTGCGGGTTGCTGCCGATGATAGACTCGTAGAACTGCTGAAACTCGAGGTACGAGCGCGACACATTCCGATATGTTGTCCCAGTGAAGTTAGAGAGATTGGTCTTTGGCTTTTGTCAGCCATAAGCACAAGCACCATATAGAAAGATGCCTACCTGGGCATCAAGTTTGACCAGGATATCTCGTCTATTTCTGTCCAAGCCAGTGATCCTTACTCTGAGATATGGCTCTGGCTTCTCATACTTGGTACCATTCAACCCGACAGTTTCTCGTGGAGATATGAGGCCAGCCTCAGGCTGACCATAAATTTGGGGCTCTTTGCCATATATCCCTGGCGTAGGACCCTTGTCAGGTGTCTGCGGGACGGGAGTTGACGCCCGCCGCAGGTTAGGAATGGGTTCGTTGGTGTAAGGTGTCGTGGGCCACGGTGGAACGTCGTCCGTACCAGCGAATATGGACGCGGTTGAATTGAGAGGGTCAAACATGGCAATGACACTGACAATGGCTGCGGGGTTGGCGTAGAGAATGCAGGTCTCTCTGAGCTTGCACTTGGCTTGAGCACAAGATTCAGTCGGCAGCTCACGACATTCGCGTTACGTAACGCGCCTTGACTGGCCTCTTTCACGCTCGCACCGTAATATGCCGTAGATAAAAATGCACAGGTATATTATGTTCTATCTCAGAGATGGAACTTACGTATGTGGAGAGAAATAAATGTCCCGTATTATACAGAAAGCAAATGTAAGGGTCCATCGGCACTAAAAATGTCATAAACTGGGTGTCCTGGATATCCGAAACGCGTGGAAAACGAATCACTGTGTAGCACGTCAGGGTGCGGGGCAGTCAGGTATGGTGACATCTTTGAGGGTTCGACTGGAGATGATAATTTAGTTCCTGAAAGACAGGCTCGAAACTCAGGATGCTTACTCGGCATTAAAGAGTCCCCACCATCCCTGTAGCCAGGCAAGTTAGATACAAGCCACTGTGATTTCAGTGGTAAAACATGGTAAAACACGAACCTCGACACCGCCAAATTGAATGTCCTAGTTAGGGTGCGGTCAGCAGCAAGGATGACTTGTAAGGCGAAGTAAAGCCTACCTTCCATTCCTCATCAAAAAACTGTCAAGAACACATGAGTGGACCTCAAACAGGCAATGCGCATAAAACCTACCTCAAAGAAGAAGTAAGGAGTGCCGCTCTCATTTGTCTGACAGACAAAGTTGTCGATGAAAGCTTGAAGACCAGCTACGGACGCATCAGAACCTCCATTATTCGCATTTCCTGCGTCAGATGATTTCTGGAGAGACAAAATCATCAGACAATTCCACGGGGAGAAAAATGAAAGCTCACCGTCGGCCAGCCGGTCTCAGCAATGTACATTTTCGGCTATAGATATTCGTTAATCTCTCTGATTACACACCGCCCGAAGCAAATTCACCAACCTTATTGGGTAAAAGCGCTGCCGGTTGGGCATTGACTTCATCAAAGAACGTCGTCACCCAATCAGCGGCGCCTTCAGCGGTCGTATTTGCAAACCACGCGTGCACATTGGACAACTAAAATGGTCGGGGTGAGTGAGAGAGGACATCACGCTAGCGAGTCTGCTTACCCCGTAGTCAACCTCACGCAGGACGTCTGTGCTGAAGTAACTGCCGGCATCTGAATTACCTATAGGAATGTCCTTCGGCAACGCCATGCTAGCGAGCATATCCCGTGTGTCCTGTATATCAGCTATCAGGATGGCAGCGCCTGGTACAATCGTATGAGCGACCGTCAGAGGTTAGCTGTAAATAACCCCACCTGCTTTGCCAATCGCGCCATTGGGATCAGTCGCCTCACGCTCTGTGAGATAACTGGAGAATGAGACTGTCAATAGGGGATCATGGGTATTATCAACATTCTCATCGTACTTGAGCATAAATTCATTCCCAATAGTGATGCCTGCAATGTGATCTGTTCCATACGTCTCTATAGCATCTTTGATAATGTCTCGCTGCCTCTCATAGGCAAAGGCGTCTGTTGGTACGACATAGTTTCCAACAAAGACTTCAATGTCGACCTTCGTCTGCTTAATGGCTTCAAGCTGGTTACAACTTAGCCATCGCAATTGACTTCTGCCTAGTCGATGTGACTTACGACGAGGGCGGTTTGATTACAGTCCGCACCGTAAAGGCGCACCCGCGTTGTTAATTGCGACATGATCTAGGGGGCATATATATCTTGAATATCGGGTGAAGGAGAGTAGATACCTGTATATCCTTGATAACATTTTCTGAAAAGTACATGAGATCAATATAAATTTATGATGCGATTGTACGGCCGCACCCAGCGAATTCCCGCAGTTCGGTACCAAAGAGCCTTCAGGCGTGTAGGCCAAGCCATAGAATGATTTGTGGAACCTTGGATCCTTGGCGAAGACGCTCGGGTCCTTACCAATGCCTGACGAGGATGAAGACGTAGAGTCGCCCTTGTTCTTGTTCGAGATGATGATGCCAGCAGCAACTCCCGCTCCAATTAAGAGCGCAAGAACGAGGATAGCGCAGATAACCTGTGCAGGAAGGGCACTTGGCGTTCAGAAACCATCCCTAACAGATGAAGGGTAAGGGACACACAATCCATTTCGACCGCCTTTGTTTGGCTGCAGTCTTTTCCGAAGAGTATTGGTCGAGTGTTTGATAATATTCTGCCATGGTATCAAACCAGGAATAGAGGGGGTTAACGAGTGGTGGTGAGGCCGCACAAAGCGACCTTGTTGGTGTCGAAGTAAAGGAGAATGAAGTAGATCACAGGTCTTGTTGTGTTAGGCTCCAGCCTCCATGTGTGTTTTGATGCGCCAAGGTCCATGGTATCCAGCGAGAAGATCTCTGATTACTCGCATAGCATTCACACGACAACGCAGTCATAAACGCGTTTCCTCGCCCTTGAAGACGGTGTTTCCACATGGGTAGACCGTAAAAACTCACGAAAATGTCTGGTAACATGTTCTGATTCACGGTCAATGTGAATGCATGCAGACTCGAGCTCGGCGATCGGAGGAGCAGGGCCGAAAAGAAATTGACTTGTGCACCGCCACGGCTATTATTATAGTATATTGCCTATATTGCCAGAGTGCAGCAAGCAACCTATTGAGTAGACTCCCTTAAACCTCCCATGCAATTGCAAGTACATATGAT
>JABCKG010007578.1:0-70517 GCA_018851835.1 Hypsizygus ulmarius | reverse complement strand
AGGAGAAATGGATCATACGTGCTTGGCGAAATATTTTCGAACCAGTCTGCGCTGATGATGCGCGTCGTGTTTACATATCTCCATGAAATACCCGTATCTGCATAGTCTTCGTTTAAGACTGCCATCTGAGCATCAATCTGGGATTGTCTGTAATTTGTGGATGTCAGGCAAAGGCAAAAGGAATGCAGATAAAATTCGTCGAAAGACATACGGAATCCAACCCCCACTGATTGTCGTGTTGGCCGCTACAACATGCCAGTAAACCTCAATCTCAACAGGTGCGAATGCGGCATCCGCCGCAGAGAAGCTGGAGGAAGCCTTACGACCTTGGAAGTCACTTTCAGCCACTGCAACATCATCCTTCGTCAACTCGCTACCGCAACCTCTGTTCAGATATATTCATCAGTACTGGCAGACGTATCATGTTGGTGAAGGTCTGACTTACCCGCGCCCTTCATCAGATGCTCGTGAGTTGAACACAGGACCTCCCCGAACAAAACAAAAAAGGATAGACAGATGAAGCATCAACCAGATCAACTGGCGAAACATCATCTTCAGAGGACCTACAGAAAACGAACGTGAGGGAATACTAGACACAAAGGAATGAATGTTTCCCTATGTTTCCGGCTCCAGACTTGCTGATAGTCGTCACGACGGCGACCACAAACCCGACCCTGAGTAACCAAAATATTTTCCGTGTACAGCCTCCGCCTGCTGGCAGGAGCGCTTGAGTTGAGTACTTACCTATGTTGTGTGACCTACATGTCTTCGGTAAGTTGATGCTGATCTGATATATATATGTATCATGCATCAACGCAGTCCTGTCTCGATTTGCCGGGGTGGCAGTTGCTGATTGATTTTCCAGATTCTGTTCACTTGGATTGGATTCAAGAAAAGCCGGCATCGCTGCGCCTGTCCATAAAAGACCAGATAATGTGATTATACTTTGGAAGCTGGTCTTCTCGATTTCTGCCTACTGCGCTCTCTCCATTCATTGAACATACCGGCATGGTTCAGATTAAAATCGCCTTCATTGGACTCCTAGCGCTCACGAATGCATACTGTCGTCCTTTTGGGCATATCGTTGTCAGACAGAGCCTTGTGCAATCCGACCATCCCATCTTCACAAGGAGTCTCACATCTACGAGTTCCATGAGTCGGCTGAACACCGAGGGTCCTCAGGCCCGTGGCAACTCGCAGTTGAGCACGAAGCCTAAGCTGTCCTCTGAAGACGAAGGACATGGAGAGTGCGTGATTCCATTTTCCGGGATTATCTCATCGCTGACGGCATTGTCTGAATAGCTGCACCAACCCGTATGGTGCCATACGAGAGCCTATGACTGGGTCCACATGCTTTGGCTTGAAGGGTATTGGGTTCAAAAGGCAGAATACCATCGGAGGTTGCCTGGATTATAAGCAGATGAAAGAGGTATCAGATTTGGGGGTTTGCTGGCGGTCGATCCCGCGCAGGAATACGCATGTGTTCACTCGTCCCGTTGCGACTCCTGGTGGACCCCGCCCAATGGGTTCCGCATCGAAAAAACCACGAAAACCCATCCTAAAAATAAATACGGACGTTTGAGCTGGGTTTCATAACTTAATGTCCTGCTTATCTCATATGGGTGATTTCAATGACATACGAAGGATTTTTATCATGCTTTTTGTGGGCAAAACGCTCGTTTAGCTTGTCTTTAGGTCCCCGGTGGACTTCATCCGAGTTGCTTTGCAGCTTGGGCTTCTTAATGAAATTGAGGACGATGGGCGCCGGTGAAACGCACATCAAAACCCTGCGCTCTTTTAGTATGGTATATAATGCGCCGCTAAAATGAACGTACTTGCCACGCATGGCGTGTCGTTGGCCCTATTGTGTCAATGTGAGAACAAACATGAGTTTTCTGAAGGGACAGGCCCGAATGTAAGTGGTCGTTTCAACCTGGTCTGGATGCTGCGTTTGAAGCTTATACTTAGAACCCTCAGAAGGCATCCAGAAGATTGTTTAGTGTCCAGGTAGATTGGATGTCTTAAGGCGTTCGGACTATAACAGGGAGTACAAGGCACATGAAAATAAGTGTATGAATTATTGGCATTCAAGCCCCGCGCGAAGCCTTGTCCAGGACTGACCAAAGCAGACTGAGCCTTAAAAAAGCTGAATGCAACGCGAAGGACAACGTACCGCTCTCAAAGGCGACCTCACTGAAATCAGTACCCTGGATCTCCACAGCGATTCCAACGAGAGATCGTCTAAGGGCATCCTTTGACGAAGCGAATAACATCTTCTGCTTGATCTTTGCATCATCGGGGGACCTTATCACAGCAATCAGCACGGATCGAGCACGGATAGGGTAGCGGGCAATTGAGCAAAATCGGGCACGAGCAGTTGCGGAACGACGACGTGCCACTGATGGCTGGAAATCGGGACTTACCAGGCAATGAAACAGATCTTGTTCCTCCTGCCACCGCCCTCCTTCTCGAACTCAAAGTCATAAATTGCGTATCGGCACTCTGTCTCCGGGAGATCAGCGATGAAGTCATCGTAGCTCTGCGAGTCGGAGGTCTTCTGAACGATAACTTCCGTGTTGTCCTTGTTGAGTGTGAAGATGATGTACTTGTGTGTCTTTTTGAGCTTGAGCTCCTGGTATGTGGTGAGACATTGCTCGCTGACGCCGACTCCGGAGGCCTGTGACCGTGTCATATATTAGAGGAGACGATATTAAGGGTGCACTCACCATTTCGAAAGTAAGGCGATATGTGGTGGTTGAAGAGAAGGAAGGGCTTTCTATGTGGCTGTGACACGCAGTCTTTCTATTCAATATTTAAACTATGCAAAAACATCATCCAACCATAGCTCGTAATCGTATTCAGGTTCTCCTGCTGCATTCGGCTCACTTGGCATGACCTCCCGCAGGTAGTCAATTGCAGGTTGCGGAAGATGCGCAATCCGAAGATCGAGTTCGGTGACAAAGGGCTGCGTATCCGTAGTGTCAGGAATATACAGAGTAGGTGTTAGTGGTATAGCACGCACCTTGTCAGTGGCTATGCCACGGAAAGCTTCACGCAGCTGCTCCGGTGATGTCTGATCTTCGGTGATGTCGACCTACGGGACGTGAGTCAGTGACCGAGTTGAGAGCGGGAAGATGGGCATACCAGAAGGTTGATGAATGCTGCGAACGTGACTGCGCCGTAGTCTTGCATTAGCTGGTCATAAATAAAGTCCATGTCTTCATCAGAATACACGATTCCCAAGCTCGCGAGCGCAGCTGTCATTTCTGACAGGCTTAGAGTGTTGGATTCATCTTTGTCGAAGTAGCGGAACGTGCTTTCGAACTGCTCCAACTGTGCGGGTGTTAGATTTGTCATGTTACGCGAAACAATCTGCGAAGCCTATGAGGAGTAAGCTCAGAGGTGTAGGGTACATTGAACAGACCTGGTTATCAATGAAAGCGATCTTCTTTGCCACACTTTGATTGACCAATCCAAGCTCAAACTCAAGATCCTGGCAAGTGAACACTGTATAATCATTTTCTTCCACGTTGGCGGCTGCACACTCTGCCTCTGCGCTGGCAACATTCGCCAAAACTTCTGAAAGCGCAGGTAACCGAGTTTGGATTTCTTGCATTTGCTGTTGCTGGGACTGGCGAATATACTGATTAGTAACTGACGGCTGAGAATACGATTGTCACTAACTTCAAGTGGGCCTTCGATTGCGGTCAATTCAGAGGATATATCGTGTAGTCGGCGCTCAAAGTCATTTGCTAAATCGGCAAATTTCTTTCGTAGGGTCTCCTTGATCCTTCATAAGGCAATATAAGATCAAGCCTGCCGTATGATCGACGAACACGTACTGTCTAATCTGAGCATTGATCCCCCTCGACCGAGTTGCTTCAGAGGCCAGCAGTCCTTTCCACGCCTCGTCGAGATCAGTTAATGCAAGCCCCGGTGGTGGAACATATTCTCGAAGGCCATAAGTCCTGACTTTCGTCTGAACATTTCCGAACAGGGTGGCAACATCTTGTCTTTCCGCTACCCAAGATCGTTTTGTGGTATGTTTATATGTGTTGAAATCAGATGATTGCTCTTTGGCATCTGCATACGTCCCCGAAAACACGGTGGCTGCCCATTGAGACTGTATTTCAGAAAGGACTAAGAGTAACTGCAATGTGATATTTAGATCAGATGGTCATCTTCAACAAGGAGGACGGTAGAATTTACCAGTCTGATTCGGCGCTCGTAGTCATGTCGTGCAATCCAGACGGACTGCATCAGCTCTGCAAACTTTTCTACTCGTCGTGACACCGTTTCGGCCTGGTCTAATGAACATTATCAAGTTTTGCGGTATAGATAGGGATGGTTTACATACCCATTGAGGAGAACGCGTGAAAGAAGCTGGCAATGTACGTCATAACGCTTCGTTCATCTGGACGGCTAGAATCGCACAAGTCTTCGACGTCGAGAAGTTGCTGTGATACCACAGCATTAGCTTCATCGTTGGACAGAGAACAAGGAATACCAACAGGAATATTCAGATGTTCTGCGGCAATCGTAAATGCCAAAATAGTGTTGCCATGACGGTCTAACTGACAAGGAAGACATGGTGGGTTAGGGTGTAACAGGATATTATATAATAGAGAAGGCATACCTTGTCCAACTTATCATAATCAAGCAAGTCAGGACGATGGCAATGTATCAATGCACACCTAGTACATCACGTTAGCTTTTCCGCGTTACCGGACAGAATCACATAAATGGTAGCGCACGAACAAAGCAAGCCCATCAGACCAACTCGAAGAGAAGTCTTGAACATTAACTTCATTGTAGGGTGCGGTCTTGCGTTGACACCATAGCAGTAGTCCTTCCTTGGCAGAAAGGCCTTCTTCGCTTTCATCATACAGGGTGATGAGATAGAAGACTGCGGTATTTGGGAAACATGGACAGACCTGATGTCTGCTATCGTGAACCGCAAGATGAGCGTCCAGATCATGCCGAGGATGAGCTTTAAGTTTCCGTCGATGATGTCTTTCGGTGACTTAATAGGGCGAAAGGTGTACTGGGAAATAATTATACCTTCTGGTCCAATATTGGTGAGCTTGACACCCCGTGAATTGATGAATTCCAGCGCTTTGTTGACGTTCTCGGCCTTCTGAACGCGCATGCGCGGATTCTTGTTGTATCGGCCAAGCGATACGTCGCCTTGAGAGATAATTTAGGTTGACGCATTACTCGGGTAGGTACACGGCGTACCCATAATTTCCTGCGTTCTCCGATGTCAGATAATCATGCAATGAATACTACACCGAAGGTTGCCCACCATGAGCTGAATTAACCGGACACCATCTGACAGATCCTTGACGAGCGAGGACATAGGAGGGTATCCATTGAGTTCTAGTTTTGTATTCAACCTGATACCGATGGGAGATTAAGGCGGCCGTGAGTTCAGCAAATTGCAAGGCTCAGGGACTGGAATTGGGTACCATTTACAAAAAGTTCGCTCCTGTACATCGCGCGAGCGCGTCTCCAGTGTATCCATTCTAGTTGAAGGAGCAATTATGAGTGTAGATTAGAGTATAGTCGAGGAACGAGTTTATACAGGAGGAAAGGAGAAGAGCAAATATGGTTACAGTAGTATAGCTTGATCAACTTCCAAGAGGCGCCGGCGCGTCCAATTCAAAGTCCGTCGGCGCGTCCATTTCTCGTTTGACTCCGTCCATTCTACCCTTGCCGGGCTCCCCATTTCACATTTCTGAGATGACCACTCAGTTCGACCGTATTTTCCATGGGCTTTCGTCCGAGGTCGGAAGTGCGTATAATTGTGACTCTATTCCTGGCAATTTTACTTACATATCTTTATGTAGAATTTCGTGTCGCAGCCAGCGGCATGGCCTGGAAAGGCGCGGAGTCGGAGGGGGTAGTCCTAATGTCTGCAAATCATATCGATTGGGTTCAATGGTTGCGCGTTGCTCGTAACTTCCAGCTCCGTATAGGCTTGAAGGATGAGAAGCGCGAGCACCGCACAGAAAAATTCGATGGCTTCATGCGAGAAGTGCGGAAGGAAATTATACCTGATAGGAAAGAAAGCAAGCTCACAATATTCTACACAGGACCACGACAAGCTTGCCTCACTGATGAAGAATCATTTTGGGAAAACTTTGGAGACGAAGGAAATATCTTTTAAGGGGTGGAACTGGGGCGCAACTGACTTCCAAGGTGTGTCTTCATCTCTCTATGTTACATTATTGAGGTTGATCATCTTTCAGGCAACAACTTGGCATTTTTGGTGTCGGATAAGACGGCTTTCGAGCTTCCTCTGGACCAAGTCACCAACTCTAATATGGCCGGCCGTACTGAAGTCTCCCTGGAATTCTCCAGCCTTTCATCTTCCACAAAACCATCAGCGAAAGCAATGGGCGATGAGATGATTGAAATCCGTTTTCATGTTCCTGGCACACACACAAAGCTCAAGGGAACAGGATCAGACGATGGTTCGCAAGCTGGTGATGATGACGAAGAAGAGATCAGCGCTGCCCAAGTCTTCCATGACATGATCAAGGACAGGGCCGTTATAGGCCAAGAGCCTGGTGACCTAATTCTCAGCTTCGAGGAGGTCCTGGTCCTTACGCCTCGTGGTCGTTACGATATGGACATGTACCCAGAATTCCTGCGACTGCGGGGAAAGACCTACGATTATAAGATCGACTACAGTCACATCTCACGTATGTTTCTACTCCCGAAAGATGACCAACATGTCCTATTCGTTGTTAGCGTGAGTTTTCGCTAGATTCTGTACTTGAAAAACGAATGCTCATATTCCTGGCAGCTTGACTTGCGGACTCCTGGTATCGGCCAAGGACAAACACGATATCACTACCTCGTGATGCAATTTTCTCGGGAGGAGGAAATCACTGCGGAGCTGAACATGAGCGAGTAAGCCGGACATGAAGTTGCGGTTCTAAGTCCCTTATCTGACCAATATGCAGAGAGGATATCGCTAAATACGATAAGTTGAAGAAGAACTACGAAGATCCAACATTTGAAGTCGTATCTGGCGTTTTCCGTGCCCTCGCCAAGAAGAAGATTATTGGCTCTGGCAGCTTCCAAAGGTAATGGGTCCAGTCTCCTTCGCCGACTGAGCTATCTTATCTGATTTTTTTTTCACAGTCGAGATGGTCATCCTGGCATCAAAGCCAACCTCAAAGCGACCCAAGGCGATATGTTCCTGCTCGAAAAATATATTTTCTTCGTCTCCAAACAACCTCTTCTTATTGAAATCGCAGACATACACCAAGTTGTATTCTCCCGTGTCGGTGCCAGCATGGGCGCTGCCGCGGCGCGTACTTTCGATATGAAGATCGTGACCAAAAACGGGCCCGAGCATAACTTCACATCGATTAACAAGGAGGAGCACGAGCCAGTGGAAACGTATCTGAAAGACAAGAAGGTCAAAGTCAAAAACGAGATGATTCCGGATGCGGACTTGCTATTGGCTGCCACCGTAGGAGATGATGACGAAGACGACGACATGCAGAGCGTGAGTTCCGATGATGGTCCGGCGAGAATCAAGCCGTCGAGAGGTGCGCAGGATGAGGATGACAGCGAAGAAGATGGCGAGTTCTTCCTCTTCTTTCTCTTCTCCGATGACTTCTTATATGATAATATATTGCAGAGGACTTCAAAGCGTCCGGGTCGGACTCAGGATCCCCAAGCGACAGCGATTCATCTGGCTCTGGCGCTGCAACCGCATCTGATGCCAGCGGTGACCGCGCTTTGACCAAAGCCGCCTCTAAGAAGAAGACGACCAAGGGCAAGGGCAAGGGCAAGGGCAAAGAGACCGACGATCTCAAGAAAGCAGCAAAAAAGACGTCACATGAGAGCGATGCGGAGGATGATAAGCCGAAGAAGAAACCGGCTCCCAAGCCCAAGCTCAAAAAGAAATCCGACGACGAGATGGATGTAGACGAGGACAAGCCAAAGCCAAAGCCGAAGCTGAAGCCCAAGGCCCCCTCAGGCTCAAAACAAAAATCGAAGCCGAAGGATGGCGATGCTATGGACGTTGATGAAGATCGGCCTCGTCCCAAAACAAAGGCAAAGAAGAAGGCAGAGGATAGCGGCGAGACGGAACGGCCAAAAAAGAAGGCGAAGACGGACGACTGAGCTGCTTATATCTGTTCCTCTTCATTCTTTGTGTATCTGTTACGTTGATTCAACCTTAATTTAGTTTGGATTTTGGTCTAAAGATGACACTATGTACGATGACACTAAGTATGTACCAGACTCCGCCCTTCAAGTCATCATCCGATGCATGTAGCGAAATAGTCTATGTGCTGATGATCCGAGCTAACATTATAGAATTATTACAAGTGCAGAAGCGGAGAATAGCCAATGTTCTGGATACAAAACTGAATATTATAGGACGTGAGAAATGATAACAGAAGGAATGTGAATAGGAAGAAAAGAGTGTGAATGGTCCCGACAGTCAGGCAAGCTTGCGCAGAAGAGAGCCCGGCTCGAATACGTCGTTGGAATGCGCCGTATGTTGAGTATTTCCAGTAAAAGGAGGAGAAACGGCAAGGAGAGGCTGCGGTGGACGTGCTGACGACGTTTTCCGTGTGCCTGCACGAGAAAGTGATGTCGCACTATTGACGGCAACACCAATTGTAGCTCTAGGATTGAAAAGGACATTTCGCTCTTGGAACAAGACATATGACTGACGGGTAGAAAATAAGATAGATGACGTGATACATGTAAGCGAAAGGCATACCCTTGCGAGGAGGATAGCCTCCATCCATGCGGCCCCTTCCTTCTCTAAACAGGAAAATATGTGCAGATAATCGGCAGTGTTCTCAAAGAACGAAAGGTTGTCGGTCGATTTGATAGCGAAGGAGAATGGTCGAGGTGCTTTGTAAGGACGCGTAATAAAATAGGCATCGAAGCTGGATAGAGAGCATAAGAGAACTTCATCCCTTCCCTGTGGATTGCATTAGTCTTAGTTTCAGTAGGCAGAAGTAGAGGGGAAAATATTCACATTATCCCTCTTCGACAGCCACAAGCTATGCTCTCGAAGCTGAAGCCAGCGTTTATTCCACTTTCCACGTTTGCTTTCCCACTCGACATACCCGGAATGTGTTGGCGAGACAATTGGCATTGCCTTCAATTATTTTCCCATTGTCAGAGAATTGATGGCTGAGGAGAACAATTTTCATACGTACAGAGCGACTCAAAGGACCCGCTAGGGGCGTCAACTTGATGATAAAGGTGTTCACCATCTTATCTTTGTTCCAAGATGCTTGAACATCAGCGAGAAGCTCAAAATTCCTGATAGGACGCTCTGTAAAATGTGTCAGAAACCAACGCAGAGGGACGAGACTTGCAATGCTTACCCATTCCAAAGTCCTGGGCAACCTCCCACACCATCCATTGACCACTGCCGCTCAATCCCTTCAGCGTGCCTTGAGCTTCAACCATCTCAATCACGTCCCCAGCATTCGTAGAAGGACCAATTTCAACCATGTTGAAACGCTGCATATCACCTACGAATATGCGCTGCTGTGCCGCTGTTCCCCGAGAAGTGTGAGAAGAACCAGATAAACCATCGACAGGGAGTGGTGGCACAGGCGGTCGTTGCTGTAAGTGTGACCTCGGAGACCGTTCAAGTTCGAAAGACGTAGACGAGAGCTTCGTGTCCTGCTTCGTGATCTTTCTAGCTTCATCTCCGGAACGTCTGGGATGTAGCTTGGCAAAACTCTCGTCGTACGGACCTTGACCGGTATATGACCGGGGGCTGACAACGTTTGACGTCGAGGCGTCTTCCCGAGGGCGACTCCGAGTCAGGCTTCGGCTAATCTTGAATCCGCCGTCAGAGGGCAAGGGCATAGAACGATGGTCGTCGACCTTCCTGTCGGACCGATGAAATGATCGCATTAGGCGAAGACCTCGGGATCCTTCTTGTGGGCTGTGAGGCCTTGATGCGAAAGGCTGGAAAACTTTAGAGTCGCTGGCATCGCGTCCAGCGCTTCCCGGCCTAGAACTCGAACTCCTCTCTCTCCTGGGAGGGTTGCCCGAATTCGACTGATGATGCTGGGAAACGGATTGTTGAGCTACCTCCATGGTCTGTAACTTCCGCGTCAAATCTTCCGGGTTGAATGGCTGCATTTCGGAAGCAGGCAGAGTCTTTGTTCGAGGTCGCCTGTAAGATTTCGACGCATGCAAAGCTGCTTCTTGAGAACTCGACATTGGAGCAGACTGCAAGGGGTCAGCTGCTCCTGGGGGACGCAACACGGGCTGTCGACTGGTAGTGGATGCTGATTCCGCTTGGCGCAGAGTTCGCGCTGCTCGGCGTTGCTCGCGCTCCTCTCGTACCTGCCGACGTATCGTGCGCTGTGCTCGGAGAGCAGTCGGTATGCGGCGGGCTAAGGGAACATCGTCATCAGAGGTGAGTGCACTCCTGGAAGCATCAGCATCAGCAGGTACACTGTGCTCGTCCATTGAATCTTCTGACTCCGAGGTTGAAGCGTCCGAGTCGGAAGAAGTCGAGAATGTAGACCGGTTGGTGCGTTTCTTGTCCTCGTCCTTGTCCTCGTCCTCGTCATCTTCACGCCTGCTAAGACCGTTTCTACCAGTTGCTTGACCATTACTGCCCCCAGTGCTTCCATTCACCCCTCCACTGCTACCACCCTTGCCCTGCTCCAGGCTCCGACTGAATCCACCATGCTGAGATTGATGTCCGTCTCTTCCAGCTCCATCCACTGCTTCGTTGTCATCTACCTGGACATCCGATGCAGAAGCAGAGGATATAGATATAGCCTTCAGGTCTGCCGGTATTGCCTTGGCCTCCATGGATGGCCGAATGGTACCCGCGGACGTGCCTGGTTCATACGTCGTTGGAAATTCTCCCAGGTAATCCACGTCGGAAAATAGCGCGTTATGCGAAGTGTGATCGGAATCGAAAGTGTCGTACATGAAGTCGGAAGACCAATACGAATCACCCATGATGTTCGAGGAATAGCGAGAGGAAGGGAAGGTAAAGTAGTCATCTGGAGGGGAACTGAGCGCGTCGCTATCCTCAGTAGACGACGAGCTGACATTATAGCTGCTGAAGCTCGGCCATTGATGACCGTGGGGTGACTCTATGGATGACGTCGAGGACAAGGATGTCGAGCGAGTCAGCGTGGATAGTTCGGACGCTGTACGTGAAAAAAGAGGACCACCAAGTTCATCGAAAGAGGTTTCGGAGTCTGCGCTGAAGGAAAGGTCGGGTTGTGTAGGGGATGCTCGACGTAGATTGCTAAAGCTTGAAGGGCCAGCGACATGCGGGGATTCTAACTTTTCTTCATCTGAAAAGTCCAAAAAGTCGAGTTCGAGATCCGCAACGAGGTCTGTCGGTTGAGATACCGCAAGCCCGGATGACGCTGGATGAGGCATCGCAATGGATTCTTGAGACGTAGATGCAGTTGATGAACTACCAAGATTATCCCAGGGCTCGAAAGGTAACCCAGCACCCACTCGGCCTTTGCGAACCTACATATAATCATGCGGTCAACTTCATCATGCTCCCGCAGAGGAGTGTAGGTACATACCTTCTTCGTAAGCACAACATTCATCCGCGCAAGAGTATCTAGAGACGGTAACGACGGGCGAGGCGTAAAGGCAGGTTTTTGATAAGCAGGGCGAACGCGTCCAGACAGAGCACGAGAAACTTCGGGAGATGAAAGAGGGGTGATCGTTCGAGGGGGTGACGCCAAAAAGCTTGGCTTACTCTCAGGAGTGTTGGGTGTCAGAGGAGATCGAGGCTGAGGAGGGAGAGGTGTGGCGGGCACCAATGGAAGGGTTGCAGAACGAGAGGAGGCAGACGGCGCTGAGAGGTTCGCGAAAGGATCTTCATCTAAGAGATAGTCTGGAGGAGGAGAATCTTCCGCAGATGACTCGGAGGCTGCTACGCGACTACTACGAGACGTGTAGGGGTATAGGGTTTCGTCGGCAGCCGATTGCGAGCGCATCCTGGTGACATTATGATGAGCTGCCGTAGGCTCTGTTGGAGAAGGTGGCGCGGTTAAGAATGAGGGAATGAAGAGCGACTGCAGGGAGCGACGTTTCTTCGCCATGCCGACTTGCGTCCGGTGGGTAGACTTAGACACAACACAAAGTCGTTCAGAATACCCACTGTATAGATCCAGAGGAGTTATGTAAAATGCCGGGGCCAGAGTACTGGACTTTCCCGGGAACCTTGTCTGTTGGGAAACACAGATCAGATCAAATGTGTCTGAGACCTGGGAATAATGATGAAGCATGGTATATCGTGCGAGGTGTACGGGAACGCATGTCTAACAAAACTTACGAAAAAAGGCAAATCTTCGCAGAATTGGGATCGCTCAACAGGTAATTGGTCTCGCGGCGGGTCTCTGACCAGAATATGAGGTGGTGGTACTTGATCCTCGTGGATGTCTTTTTCGTTGGTAGAAAATCGCGTGGGGGCGTCGAGCAAGCCACTCAACTCTCTCAACGACCAGGGTTGGATTTGTGCCATATGGGAAAAACAAAGGTTGCGGATCCCTGATTGGTCTGGATCGAGGGTGGTGATAAGATATAGATCTGGGCGGGGTTACTAGCACCCCAATTTGACGTACATATGATTGTAACAAGTTCCAGGTGAGATGTGACTAGAGAGGGCAGCAATGAGGAAGTAAAGAAATTGGCGACGCGGAATAAAAGGAAAAGCAGTCAGGTTCAAACTTCAGTTGTCCTCAACAATTTCAACCCTTGATGGTCACTAGGTTGGCAACAGCAAATATGACGTCGACGGGCACCACACGACGCTAAAGACTCTCTTGTCACCGCTCTCCGTCCTTAACCTGACGTCTATTTATCACAATGGCGCTCAACGTCAAGCCTTTTAATCGATGGACTGCAGACATTTGTGGCATTTTTATGTGTAAAACTTCACCTCACCTTCCTACCGCTGCAGATCCGACGACCGATTGGAAATTCATAATTAACTGGAGCTTTCTCTGACTCCGAGGCCCATTGTCCAAACTCTTGGGGGATGAGACTGCACGATTTACGGCGCATATATATGTCTCTTGCCCTTCTCTGCGAGCCTTTAAGACTCAAGCGGCCCCAACTCCTCCACTCGTGCGACCTCGTGCGACATACTGTGGCGTGTTGGATATTCACGCGCTCCATGCACCATCATTCATGGAGATGAAGGAGTTCCGCAATAAAGGCATCTGTCCCGCAGGCATTGCCCTCAATTGACACTGAACCAAGGAACCCACCAACATTCGGAGCTTCGCTCGCCCTCAAGAGTCAAAGGCGAGGGCACTGCGAAGGCCTCACCTGAAAGACCTCGAATGATCGTGCAGCAGCGTCCACAAGCGTCCAACACAAATGGGAGAAGGTGCCTGGAAATCGATCAGGAACAGAAAAGAGGGCCCCAATTTGCTTGTGTGGCTGGACCAAGAAATCAAAACAAGGAAATGGGGTTATGGTGCTTTACGCTGTCAGCAAAATAAGCGCGGTTCCCTTATGCTCAGCGCTCAGCACTAACAGGCACCAACTCAAGTATATCAGCATGCCAGTCGATCTCCCCGGTTTCTACTGGGATGCGCAGCGCAATCGTTATTTTCCTCTTTCCTCAAAACCGAAAACGCCATCGGTCCAGCAAGCTAATCCGATAAGCGGGCCCGACGACCGTGCAGCCAAATCCTTGAAGCGCAAGAGGAC
The DNA here is from genome assembly GCA_018851835.1 of Hypsizygus ulmarius. Lineage (NCBI taxonomy): Eukaryota > Fungi > Basidiomycota > Agaricomycetes > Agaricales > Lyophyllaceae > Hypsizygus > Hypsizygus ulmarius. The sequence goes on along the minus strand of JABCKG010007578.1, from coordinate 56,807 downwards.
GAATTCCTTGTGGAACCTCTCTGAATTATCTCGTGCAACGTGTTTTACTCATAAGAGATACCAAGCGACTCAGTTAGCACCCTATTTCGTTAAAGTTAGGAGCACCTTCGCTGACCAACAAATGCATTATTGCAGTGAAATCTTGTGCTCACATTACGCCAATACGTCATCCGTTACAGAGGCAAAGGTACCTACCTTCGGAAAAATAAAATCATTCTGTGTATGTATCCTTTACTGGTTGTGCTGAAAGCCATACCCACAATGCAGCGGCACAGACGACAATATTGAATGGGGAGGTACGTCGATTCATAGGGGACAATCGCGGTTGGTTGTACAGCTCGACGCCGCTGTCTAGCGGTCACGACATCTGGGCTGCAGACATCAACCTCCATCCTGAATCAGAAGTTCGTCCAGATCGTGTCATCGTTGGTCTGTGGTGTTCTAAAACTCTGCAGATATCATCTATCTGCATATCTGGTGCACGATGTGTGTGCGTATCAAGGTCTCCAGGGAAGCTTCATGGCACCTTGACACATGTTTTGGTTGCAGAGCGACTTGCTTTGGTCCCTCGCCGAAGGTATCCGTACAAGATTTAAACGTGACGGGGTAAAATGCATAAATATCATCATATTGTCGCTTATGTCTAAGGACTTTGTTGTGCAGAAGAACCTATCTCTTCAGTTTGACCGGTGCCCATGACATTTGGACCGCCCATCTCCAAGACGCTGCTTTAGTCCTAGGTGTGTATTTATGTCTGTCTGCGATCTTCATTCATCCCAAGTAGAGCAGGTGCCAACGAGAAAGCTATCTTTCTCTCCGACATCGACATTTCCCCGCCTGTTCAGACTTTGGATACGCAAAGCGATGTTTTTGCTGTTTCCCAAAAAGATGTCTGTCTATCATCAATTCTTGATATCCTCACCGCTGAATCATATATCTAGAATATGATATATGCTGGCTGCCGCAATGGTTCAATTCTGCGCTTTGACAAGCGAACGGGGAAGCATGGAATGAAGCTCTATGATGACAGGTTTCAGGGCAAAGCGCGGTCAAGTGTTATACATCTCAACGCGATTGGGGATTCGCAGCTCCTCGTCAGTCATATGAACGGTGACGTCAGTCCTTCCAGTTTGACATGTCCATCACTTTGCTCAACTGACCATGAGAATAAACAAATTTTAAGTTGCTAACGTTTGATCTTCGATATCCACGACAATCAACACCGCTAGTGCAGTACCGCGGCCATGTTAACTCGTACACACAAAGACTGGTATGCAAGAATTATCACGTTCCACATCCCTCGCGACTCACTCATATCGGCATCTCGTCAGGGCATTGCTCTGGACCCCGACCAGGAGTTTCTCTTCGCAGCGGGCGAGGATAAACGGATACGAGGATGGTCAGTGCGGTCAGGGGTCCCTCTGCTCCCATCATCGAGTGGAGTTGTACTTGATGACCGACGCAATCCCTTCCTGTTCCAATTTCCCGAAACCGTCGAGACGTTGCAAGTCATCTTCGAGGGCGAGAGCATGTGCCTTTGGGCTCCATGTGACAAGACTTTGTACCAGTTCCACCTTGGCCAGCGATGACCATCTAATGTTCATATCTGCATGAACAACCGCATATTAATGTGTACCTGGACAAGTTGTCAACAACAAATTCCAGATCCACCTTCAACACATACTTGCCGACCATCTGAAGTATTGTCTGAGATGTTGGTTTCTATATGTAGAGTCACGTATTCAATACGAACTCCAGCCGGAACCCTGACAAAGGAGCATCTCAGCGTTCAAGCTGAACGGCCAGATATGTGGGGATTCTTTGCGAAAGGTGAACGACATAGCCGGAGTAGCAACTAAACGAGTAACTCCTCCGCAACTTCTGGATCTCATTCATCATGGCGAATACTCAAATAAGAAGCACATTGATCCCCGCATCAGCATAAACAAGGATATCCTTCATCACCACTTGTTAATCACGGGACTGGGCAAGATAGGATTCCGCGTATGTGGAAGCTGTGATGCTGCGACCACAATGAGATTGTCTGCACCTAAGGTGTTCTGGGTGTATCTCGCATTGTATTTCATACAGTCCTTGAACGCCAGGAAGGTCCGGACATTCATCGCAAGTGGTGTTCTGGCGATGAGCCACATGACGCCTGCGGTGCATGGTGGGGTCGTCAAAGATCCGACGTACTGAAATAGAGGCGTTGTTTCGAAGTGCGTGATAATGGGCCCAAAATCCAGTGGACCAGTGTCAGTTACAGCGCTGGGGGTGGTGATCCTATCGAGCTTTTTGGAGATGGCCGTCAGAAGATCTGTCGTTGTACCATCTTCCGTGAGCTCAAAGAAAGCGCCCACGACGAGTGTCGAATTGTCTGCGGCATGAAGTTATGTGAGTCATAGGTAAGGCATGATATTCAAGAAGAAACAGACCAGCGGCTTGGTGGACCATGTGCATCTCGAGCGGGAAATACATCTCGTCGATGCGGTGCTCGGACGGGGTATGGAAATGGAATTGCGACAGCCTGTATTCTTTCCCTCCGACAGTCGTCGTTCCATTGACTATAACATCGACGGTTGTACCCAGGTTTTCTACCTCGGCGCTTTCAACGTTGGGGATTCTGACGCTGGGATTCGTCTCTGGCGCGTGGATGGAGGTGTCAAGATTTATAGGTGATTGCGTCGAGGAGATGGCACATGCAAGATTTTCTTCGCCAAGCCCTGCCCAGTCAACAGGACCTGTGACACCTGTGTAGCCAAATTTTCTGAGAGGTGCTGCGGTTTCGCCACGGGGTTGTGATCTGTGGGGAAGACATATACCGCTGACTGCGAGTGCGGCATAGATGGATGCAGCGAGAAGATTGCGACCAAAGTGCATTGCAAGGGAAAACGGAAGTAAGATGGAAAACTTGAAGATTGGGCTATACATCAATAAGTTAAATATGAAGGGAGGGGGAACAAACTGCTTCTCTGGATGTTTGACATGGAATTTTCGGAGTACGGTCAGATATTCGAAGTTGTGCTATGGGGAATTGACGCGTTGTCGATCGGACTTTGTGTGCAAAGTTCAAACCCACGGGCCACCGAGTTCCGGTGTTGATGGTCGCGCGGCTCGAGCCTCGCGCTATATTTAGCATCACGTGAGGAAGGTTTGCGATCACGGGATCACCATTCCAGGTACCAGCTTCGGTGTCCACTCATGACTAATAGGTGCATGTCTGTAGCTTCAATCACATCTCTCAGGCTCGTGCCGCTCGTCCGTCAGTCGTTTGGGAGTCGATATTCGTCGAATATCACAACATCCACTATGAAGTACATCACAGCCGATGTAGATTTCTGCTTATCATTTCCATTCCGTAATTTGTGGTTGATATCCGATGCAGGAACTTGCAGTAATAATGAAGAGTGGCCAGGTGCCGAAAAAGGATTTTCTTGTGGTCGATGTGCGCGACTACGATTACCCTGGAGGAAACATCAAAGGATGCCTCAACAAACCTTCGAATGAGTTCCTTATGCACATTGATAGCTTGGTGAAGGATACAAAGGATGTTCCGCTCATCATTTTTCACTGTGCACTCTCACAAGTCCGGTACGTTAGTTTCGACGTTGCTGTACATGCTTTAATATCAACCTCTTTTTGTTAAATCCTAAAGCGGACCTAAGGCGGCGCGTGTAAGTGCTCTCCAGGTCGCCATTATGCAGAAGCTCATGATAGCTAATGACTTCTAAGATTTATGAAGAGACGCGTCGGAATATATTGCAAGGCAATGATATTCCTCACGAGGTCGCCGTCCTACGCGAGGGCTTCACGATATTTCAAACAAAGTTCAAAGTGAGTATGATATAAACAATTTTCACGGGTAATGCACCAATCCCTCCTCCAGGACGATCCGGCCTTAGTCGAGAACTGGGATAAAGATGTATGGGCCTCGGAGTGGAGTTGAGATTAGATGGCTTCTATACGTGAACATGGGATATCGTAATTTTCATGGAGTGTTCTGATATCTCCGGTGCTTTGACTAGTCAAGACGAGGTAGGATTTGGGTTGGGTGAAGGCTCGTCTTGTTTGACAACTCGGCGAGGCATACTTTCGATCACTCTCGTGATCTTTTTCCGTTCATCCTCCATCTGTTTCTGGCACAAGTGGCTGGACATAGCAATGTCTGAACTTGTGGTCTGACTAGTTGGAAGAGAAGAAACAGACGCACAAAGAACCAAGGGATACGATCACAAATGTTGCTATGGCCCAATTACCCGCGACGAGGGCCCCTTCGGGATGACGATACTTGAGAATGTCTGCCTCGGTTGAAAAGATAGACATACCGGCAGACATCCCGCGAACAACACCTATTCCTGCACCACTCGCTATCCCACCTAGTAAACTATTCCGTGCGCATGGGATATCTGTAATATGGAGAACACTCTGAAATTATGTTTAATCATATAACAAAGGGAAGGAGTAGCATTGAGCTCACTTGAACCACATCAGTGGCAAAGTTACCTGTTGGAGGTGGCAATTTTGAGGGAGGAGGAGGGATAGGGGTTGGTGTCTCTGACATGAAGTTCTAGTTATCACAGTCAGAATCCCAACCCACAAGGTAAACGTTGGGCAGCAAAACGCTGAACCACGTGATTCTCGCATACGCGCCGTCAGGTACATCTCATGCATCATGACCACGGTCCACGACGTATATACAGAATGAATTTAATTGATACAGCGACAATTACAATGAGTAAGAAAAATAGAGAGCTAGAGTCCATCAATTCGGTCCAGGTGCAGGTCGCCGTATTGTTACTGGTGGCTTCGAAGTCGCCGGCTCTGTCGGCTTCAAACGTTTTGCAAGAGAATCTTCTGGAGTCTCCGACTCTCGAGGTCGCTTTCCAGCCGCACCCATAATCGACATGCCTCCACTAGCACTGGGTGCAGTTGGGGTTGGAGCACCGCCTCGTCCCCGGCCAGCTGCACCGCCCATGGCGCGTTGGAGAACTCGACCACGAGGGGCACCACGTCCTATTCCTGCGCTTGCAGGTCCAGTAGGGGTACCTGCAAGCGATGGTTTGCGTGGAAGAGTACTCGTTGTAGGGGCGGTTGGCGTGGCACCGGAAGCAGGCGCCGAACCGGTAATGGCGGCGGTCGCAGTCGTGGCGGGTGGTGGACCAGTGGACGAGCTGGCCACTGCTGTACTTGGTGTGAGTGGAGCAGTTGTCGACTCGGGTACAAGCCCAGCCTTTCGCCATTCCAGAATTTGTGCCTCAAGATCCTTCACTTTCTTCTGAGCCTTGACCAACTGTGAATCCTTCAGTTTCCCCTTCGCAACTTGCTCCATTCGTCCCCGCTCGATAGCCTGCTCGATCTCAGTTGACCGTGTAGCTGCAATCGATTTCTCGTGGTCTGCCATCGCAGCTGCCACTGCAGCATCAACTTCTCTTCTGTTGACTTGCGCCGGAGACTTCGACGCTTCTTTCTGCGCCTCTTCCCGAGCAGCCTTCAACTCCTCTTGGTGCTTGGCAGTCAGCTTCGCTTCCAAAGCCCTTAGCTCCTCGGCGTGTCGTTTCAGAGCATCTTCTTGGGCTGCTGCATTAGGTGGCTGTGCATCGGTCTTTGGCTTGTCACCGGCATCTGCAGCCGCCGCCTGTCGATCCTCCTCTGCAGCCTTGGCTTTCAAGAGGGTAGTTATCCTTGCCTGGAATTTCTCCTACAAAAACACACATTCATCTCTTTTTAATCGGGATTTTTAAAATGATGTACTCACACTCTGGCGTTTCAAATCTCTCGCCTCCTCAACAGCCTTGTGTGTATCTTCCATTGCAGCCTAACGAAAATTTAACTAAAGTGGACGACATCCAGAACATCAACGTACCTTGAGCTTGGCAAGTGCTTCGTCACGAGCTTGGGCAAGGGCGACCTTTTCAGCTTCCCAGTTGGAAGGTGCGGCGTCGCTCGTCGGCGCCTTCTCTGTCCAAGATGCTTTCTCAGCAAGTAGCTTGTCTCGTTCCTCCTGTAAGGCAGCCTGGAAAGGGCTGTCAGAAAAAGGGAACAGGTGGTACAACACGGTCACTGACGATAATTGATGCCTGCTTCGCCGCGTCCTCTGAGGAGGTGGCCGAACTCGCGGCCTTGACAGCATCTTCTTTCTGAGCTGCAGCAAGTTCCTGTTCCAAATTGGCCACTTTGGCCTCCAACTTATTCTTCTCTTCAGTGAGCGCTGCCTTCTGGGTGTTGGCTTCTGCCATCCTCGACCGGAAGATATTATTGTTTTTTGAGATGTGCTCCTTGTGGTGCTTGAGATTCTCTTCCAAGCCCGAAATCTAAAAGAGTAGTAAGCAGCTATTAACCTTTTTTACAAGTCGAAGCAAACACGAACCCGTTTTAAGTGGGTTTCAATAAGTTCTTGGCGTTCAGCGCTGAGGACTTCGAGATCACCTTTCTGCTTCTCGGCTTCCGCCTTCTGAGATTTGAGCAATTCGATCTCATCTCGCAGAGCTTGGACTTCCGCAGGATCAATGCGATCATACTTCAAGAGAGTCAGTATAAATTGAAACAAGGAATGAACAATGGACATGCCTTGCTGAGAAGCTGTGCGTTACGTTGCTGCCATCGACGATTCTCTTCCTCCTGGCGAGCGAGCTGAGCCTTACTAGCCTGTAATTCCGCTTGTGCCACGCGAGCCTGCTCTTTAGCAGGGTCAAGCTCCTGTGACAGTTTCTTGAGTTTGGCTTCAAGTTCACGGGCTTTCTTTGCGTAACTTTCACAATCTGCTCGGAGAGTGGCATTGCTCTCGCGCAAGATGTTGAGCTGGTTGATTCGTTCGAGGAGTTCTGCATGTTGTGCAGCGGAAGCAGCAGTCTCGACTGCCTTTTCTCGCTCCTGAGGGCACATTAGGAACGAGCCAGGAGGAGCAACACACATATACATACTTCCGACAGCGTTCTTCGGGTTTCATCTAGACTCTGGGTAAGATGTTCGACCTGCGCCTTGAGACGAGAACTCTCCAGTTTGCTGAGTTCTAGTTGAAGATCGACGATTTCCTTCTCTTTGCGCAAGTATGCAACAACGGATCGCAATTCGGACAGCTTGGTATCAGCAGCACCAGTAATTTCGGCTTCTCCAGGAGTTGTTGAAGAAGAGGCGGCTGCTGCTTTAATTCGGTTGGCCTGGGAGCTGACAGACTCCAGGTGTTGATGCAGAATGGCATTTTGAGATGTAAGATCCTGGCATCTGAAGTAAACTGTTGAGTTGAGAATGAAGTGCAAGATCATGGATAAAGTACCTTGCATTTAGGTCAGCCATCTCTTTGTCAAGAGCCTCCTTCTGTTGCTTCCAGCTGGCTTCGGATGCAACGAGGTTGGCCTTCGCAGTTTCGGCGGCTGTCAGATTATCGCGAGCTGTGACTTGCGACATCGCCAAATCCCTCTTGAAATTCTCGATGGTCTTGATTGATTCCGCGTGGGCGAGAACTTCATGAGAATACCGCTCTTCCGCGGCCTGATTTATTATCAGGCAATAGCTTTCAAAAAATTACTTCGGTTGAAATTCACCTTTGCACGCTCTTCCTGCTTGCGAACCTCGTTTTCACGCGAGGTCCGGTCACTTTCCGAGTTCTTCTCTGAGGTAGACATATCCACAATTGTATCTTCCAGGGTCTTCTTGTCGTTGGCCCATGCTGTTCGCTCTGCCTCGAAGGTCTTCTGAAGCTCGCTGTATTTCGCAGAGAGCGTAGCTACTTCATCTTGGGCAGCCTTCAATTTCTCCTGCAACGCTTGATATTCGGACTGACAAAAAGGTATGAGGACCTAAAAGAATGCAGAATATTTCTACTATGCTACTGACCTCGTGATGAGCAAATTGTGCCTCCGTAGAGGCTTTATACTCATCGAATGTCGCATTCAAATTTGAAAGTGCAACTTCGTTGGCCTGGCTGATTTCCTGGAACTGTTGCACATGACTTCGGGCGGTCGCAAGATCGACTTCCGTTACTTTCAGAGCAGAGCTAGATCGATGTCAGTTCATAATAGTATCACCAGATAAGCCGCAACACACCGAAGATCTGCCACCTCGGCCTCCAGCTGTTGTTCACGGCTCATACTTGAGTCTAAATTCTGGGCTACACCATTGGCAGTAGTAGTCCGGCGTTCATAAACAGCAAGCTTCTCCTCATTGCCTTGCAGTTGCTTGGTCAATTCATTCACCCTTTCCTCGAGATGTTTCTTGCTGGTTTCTGCGCCGACCAGCACTTCTCGAGTCTTTGAGAATTCTTGAACCTACAGAATAAACAAAAGTTAGCAGACGCTGGTAGCTCGATTCTACAAACTTGCATTCTTGTCCAAACGTGTCTGAAGTTCCTTGAGTTCAATTTCCTTCTGCAAAGTGATGTGGCGGACGTTATCGCGTTCCTGAGATATTTGAATACGTAGATCTTGCCTGTAAACATGTCAAACATAGAGAATAAGAAGATATACGCTTGCTCGCTTACGTCTGTCCCTCAAGCATTTGCAGCTGACCCTCCAGTCTTCGACGATCATTTTCTCCAGAACGCTCGAGGTCATTATGCATTTTCTGGACATTTACCATAAGATCCGAAAGGTGGGAGCGCTCCATAGCCAAGGTTTTATTCTCGTCCACGAGGCGGCCTTGCACACTCTGCCATTGACGATTGAGCAACCGACTGGGAAGAAGGATAAAAAAAAATACAAACCTCCCAGATTTTCTTCTCAGCTCGGAGATTAGCACACTCGTTCCGCAGTTGCTCAATACGACCAGAAGCGCTTTGAAGATCATCTGTTGCACGACTGCATTCAATATCCGTCCGAGTCCATTGGTCATAGAGTTGTTGGTTCCGCTTCGTTAAGTCATCTAGCTCTCGTCCATGCATGGCAAGCTGATCTTGATCCATTCGATGCCGCTCTACATGGCCATTAGATATAGGCTGCAACAAGAAAACGTGCGACGCACCGGAAATAAACTCGATTTTTGCGTTGGCTTTAGCCAACGCAGCTCCTAACTGTCCAGCCTCTCGTTGCGCGGCAATGAGATGCTCCCGTAGGTTGCCAGAGTCGATGCCCATCTCGAGTTTATATGCTTCAAATTGACTCTGGATTTCTGCCAACTCCTTCGAAGCATCCGTCTGAGAAACATTGGCCTGGACTTGTTCGCTGACGCCGCCGGAAATGGATCCACCCTTCTCTGCCCTGGAAAGCATAGCTCGGAGGGCATCTCTCTCTTTCACATATGCTTGGATCACTCCCTCGCTGCTCTTCTTCTGCCGTTCCATCTGTGCAGCGATGTCCTGAATGGCTTCGTGGGCCTCTTTGATCGCCTCCGCCTGCTCCCTGTCCATTGCTTCCCTGTAATCGCGCTCTTCACTCTCCATCTTCCGACCCATCTCTCTCACGATCTTCAGCAGCTTCTGATTCTGCTCCTGCAATCCGCCTATGGACTTGAAAAGAACAAGATTGTTAGTGATGACTGCCTCGGTGTCTTCAGCTGGTGCCACTGAGGCCCCCTCCAGGTCCTCGTCAGAAGGAATAGTTGGGTCATCCCTCCGGCTAATTTCTCGTAATAAGCCTTGCACTTGGCGACCAAGGTCCTCGAGTTGTTTCTGAAGTAACTCATTCTCACGAGTAGATTTGGCAAGTCTCTGGGCGTTCTCGGTGGCAAGATTTCCTTGGATATCGCGTTCCGAGAGCGCCTGGGCAAGTTGAGATGCAAGCTGTGACGCCTCTGAATGTAAACGTTCATATTCAGCACGCTGCTGCGATAGAATTGGTGCCTAGAGGAACATAAGCCAAGAACACAGCCAGATCAATGTCGAAATACATACCCTCTCTTCAATTTGCCCAAGAACGGATGACAAGGTTCGGTCCATGTGGTCGTATTCAGCCGATTTCTTCGCATACTCTTCTTGGAGACGCACATAATCAGCGTAAACTTCGGTGAAGGTCTTCCCACTACGCTGAGCCTTGCTAGCCATCGCGACGGTCGGGCTAAGACCCATGATCCCATCGTTTATGAAGTTTGGTGTACCCGGCGTGTGCAGAAGTGTTCCAGGAGTACCTCTGAGCGGTATTGGCAAGTCCCCTCTATCCATCCTGTCCAATACAGCTTCCAACTGTTCAGCCCTCTTCTCGGCGACTTCACGACTTTTCTTTTCGCGCTCTACCTCTTCCCTCAAGGCAGCCTCCCGCCTTTCGGACTTCTCACCGACCTCAGCCCACTCCCTCTCGATGCCTTCCACAATTTCTTTAGCCTGTTTCTCCCGTTCCTCCATCATAGCCACAAGTCTTCTCAAACCATTCGCCTCGCTAGCATAAGTTGCTTCTTGTTCGGCGAGTTGCCCAGTTAGATCTTGAACCCTTGCTAACGCTTGAGTCAATTGATGGGTCTGCGCGGCGTGACTAGATTGGAGAGATTTCAGTGAGGCCTGGGTGGACGCATGGGACTGAGTTATCGAGTCAAGAGAAGCCTGGAGGTTTGTTAATTCTGCATGCTTCGTGCGTCGATACTTCGAGAATTCTTCGGCCTTTAAGTTCAGTTCAGTGTTGGTGCGTTCGGCCTCAGCTTGAGCTAGCTGAAGTTGTTGGGTGAGGGTGTCGATCTTGAACTGCATTTATAGATTAGAATTTGGAAGTTCAGCTCAAAGACCAGGATATTCAATGACCTTGGTAGAAGTCTCGGTGGAGCGCAGTTCCCGCACTTGAGCCTCCAGCATTTGGTGTTCTTGACGTGCCTCCTTAAGATTCGCGCGAAGAGTTTGTATTTCCTCTAAAACAATGCTGTGAGATCATCGGCCTACTAAGAGGCAATCAATTTACCTTCTTGCTGCGTGCTTTCCTCTTTCAGCCGACTAATGACTCCAACCAGGTCGCGCTTTTCGCGTTCTGTGTCCTCGACCCGTCTCTTGAGAGCATCGACCTCACTAGAGGATGACGACTGAGAATTCGACAGTGAATCGATTTGTGCTTGTAGAGCAGTTTGAGATGCAACTACACTCAATCGTGAATATCTTTGTAAACTAAGTCACAGAGGAATAGTAGAATGCACCTAGTTGGTCGCGCTCCTGCTTCACCTGAGTAAGCTCGCTTTGTACGGTTTCTAGGGACCCTTCCAGTTCTCTCGACATACTCTCCCTGTCTTGTAAAGCTTGGTCGAGCTCAATCTCTTTCTTCTCCACCTCCGCTCGCGCCTCATCAAGCTCTTGCGTAATTGAGCGTCCCTCCAAAGCTTGGGCAAGTATCAGCCGGTATAAGGTAACAATGGTGTCAGGTGAAGGTGAAGTAAGGTTCGTTCCCGGTATGAGATCAGACAAGGTCTCAAGATCAACGTCTTCAGGAATAACGAGAGAAAACGACTCGTCCGTTGGATGGGCGTCTTCAGAATCTGGGGCCGCCGCCGCCGCCGCGGTGGCAGCTTTGCTTTTTCGCCGAGTTTTCATCATTGCGGGCAGTCGCCTGAGCAGATACCAAGCTCGTCGCGGCGGACAGCGAACTCAAGGGTGGATGTGTGGAAGAGGCTCGTCTTTCTCAGTTCTGCCAGACAATGACATTGGCGCGACCACGTGTATGACTAATCAGAGCACGTGTCTTAAATTCCGAAGCTCGGAATTCGAAGTATGCTTTGAAGTTTGAAGCCTTGAGAGGTTGTTGACTCTGAGAAGTTGTTGAGAGCTTGAAGACTCGCGTGACGCGCTTTTGTGCAACTAGTCGACCATGGGTAAAAGTGCAAAATTACACAAGAGAGTGGTGCGTTGGTTTGTTCATCGCTTGAAACACTTTGCTCAGGATTTCCTATCTATTGTATCAGAGAAAAGTCAAATCAGGTGCATCTGGTTCGACGTCGGCACTGGTAGCGCCAGTCACAGCCTCCCGAGCACAGGCTCAGGCAGCCAAGAAGCGGGCAACCCTGAAAGAGAAAACAGGGAAAACTAGCAGAGGCACTGCTAAGGATGGCGTTTTGGGAGGGGCCGATTATGTTGCCTTGATGATGGGCAGCAGGAAACAGGCCCGACAGGAAGCCACAAAACTACCAAAGAGCGAGGGTTCGACATGATCGAAAAAATGCCATCGCACGACTCGGAATTATTCACCTTGCTTTGATCTATGTAGCCCGTACATGAAAAGCTCTGGATTATCTCGGGTGTCTATAGCTCTTGCGGACTCCTCTCAAGCTTCGGTCTTGTTTGACGCTCGAGAGCAATCAAGATCAACACTTATGCGACGGTTTGGTAAAGGTATGTAGATCACACGTGCATGACCCGAATCAACATATGAAAATGTCCAACCCGAGACCAAGCTAGTCTCTCCTAGACAGACACCATCAGTCGTTCCTCCGTTCTGTAAGACCAAGCTGTTATTCAACGTGGGTAGCCATTGATGCTATTCCATCATTCGCCCGCCCTTACTATGGACAGATTGCAAATCCGGTCGTAAGCGTGAAGTCAAGCTTGAAAAAGGTGCGCTCAGTGGAAGTGAATGAAAGGCCATTGAGTGCTTAATCCCCGCAATAGACGCAATATTGTATGTCGAAGCAGACATGTCATCCGACATTCATGTTGATACATTCAGGATGACTTTGCGAAACCGGAGAAACGAACACAGATCTCGCGGTACCCAAGGATCGGTCCCATGCTCCATTCAGGAGCCTCATAGTGAACTGCAAACCTCTTGTATATTGCAGAAACAAAGATCCCCGAATAGGTTCAAATGTCTATCGATGCTACCAATCTTGATTGGCATAGCAGAGCTTGCTACAGGGGCCTCAAGGCGGTGATCGGTCGATGAACGCCCGGGTTGATGAATGCCTGGCATAACCACTTGCCTTGTCATGGAACCTCAAGGCCACCTTTCATTTGCACATCTTGTGCAATTTTCTAATCCACTTTTGGTCGAACACCAGTACTGCGAAGTTCGGAATTCGTCTCTTTGATCTTTGTCAACCACTATTCTTTGTCTTTCTTGGCGCGAATTCATTGCTGAAGCAAGGACGCACGACATCGACAGTTTTATCAAATGATTTTCGGTCATGGTACAATCATTGAACAGTGTGTCAATGCGTTTTCGCATCAACCCGTCACCATCGGCTTGCGGAAGGTCTTCTCGTGCCTTGCTCATGACAAGACCAAATGATGATTTTGACTTCCAATTTGACCGAAGAATGCCCTCTTTTTTGTCGGACTTTGCAGATCATATTGTTGTCAATCTGGCTAGGGTCTAGGTAGAACTCGACTGAACTTCATTCAAGCATGCTATACGTTCGGGGTCCAGGATTTAATGGAGACACTTGAAAATGTTGGGGAGGATCCGTACTGGCAGAACAAGGTCGACCCTCCCTGGTAGTGGCTACGGTTACGGCTATGGTGCCCTCGAAATGCGGCACTGCCAATACGTCTGGGACTGTGCTCCGAAGAACACCTGCCTGTATATGGCCTTTCCTTCAGTTCTGGATGATTGGCGTCACATCTTCTTTTACAGCATGGCATGGGACTCATCGCAACACCGCTCCAGCAGCGCAACGCCCAAACGGGGCTTGATGGACCTTCAAACGTTTCTGTTCTTATGTTTTTTGAGGTGATTAAAATCTCAAGCTACATGGTCGATTATGTTCTTTCAAGCTCTGGCCAGTGGCTACTTGGTTCTTGACTCTCACATGTTGTACTAGGCTAAATCATCCAACAACCAATGTCCTAGACTGCGAAGCACTTTCCGTTTGTGTATTCCTTATGCGATATTCCCATTCTACTGCCTGGAGGTATAAAGGCTGCCGCTTTTCTGCTGCTTGTCAGCAACTCGCTTTCGCCCATCAGATTTCTCAGTTATACACTCAACTTCGAACAAGTTTATCTTCCATAATGAAGGCAAGCGTTGCTACAGATGCGCTGTCTTGGCGACTCTTCTAATCGGCTTTCACAGTTATTCACCATTGTTGTTGCTTCCGCCGTCATGTCTGCTGGCCTCGTAAGCGCCGCGGCCAATCTCGCGGTCGCCGCCGAGGTTGCTGCCACCGATGCTGCCATCGATCTTGACAAGCGGGTACGCATTCTCAATATGTTATTTTAACTACATTGATATCGATCAACATGTTTTCCCTAAGGCTTGTACCGCTTCCAAGTGCCGGTGCAACGGCATTCAAGGCCAGTTCTGCGGCACGGGCACCGTCAATCCGTACTGCCTTAAGGGTTATGTCTATGAGTGCAACCCCAGCGGCGCCACCTGTGTCTACGGTATAAGGGACTCCTGCGTCAAGTGCAACAAGCTCGTCTGCTAAATGGCGTGTTGGAAATGGAGAGGAGATCGTGAAGCTATACAAGTAAATGCGGTTTCAAGAATTTTTTGTCCCAGCCCCTACAATTTCATGCCACATGTTGTCTAAGAAATTCAGTTTCAGTGTGCAACAGAAGAGGATAATTATAACAAGCCTTTGCAGAATTTCATTGACGGTGAAGCTGATTTTGAGCCGATTCACGCTGATTTTGATTTTGATTTTGGATTTATCCTGCTTGCGGATGCTTGGCTGAGACCTCGGGTCGAGTTTGCACATATTGCTCATCGCCTTTGCATCATGCAACCGCGGCACCATGCGCGGCATGCTGGCAGCTGAACCCGTTCGAACGCTTATAATTGGCAGTGAACGTGTATCTTCTTCTATCTTCTTTTGCCGCTGTTCCTTCTCTTTCTTTCACCACCCCCGCACCTTTGGGTGTTCTTCTCTGCCAAAATGCTCGCACTTCTGGCGTTGATGTCTCTTGTGCTTGGAGTATCCTCGTTTGCATGTGGCATCCTTCCTCTATCATTTGTTTTCTCAAGTGCGTGTCTTCCGAACTAGACAAACTAAAAGTGAATAATCTAGAACCCATTCCTAGAAAGATACCTGGATAGGCTCTCTGCCGTGGGAACCGGTCTTCTGCTAGGTGCCGCCCTTGGAGTCATCATTCCCGAGTATATATGTATTTCTACAACATTATTCTCATGAGGTTCACACTGTATGCAGGGGAATAGAAGCAGTTGTCGCCGCCAACCCATCCAAGCTTCCCACATCAAGCATTGCACTGTCTCTGCTTTCAGGCTTCACTTTCATGCTCATTATTGAACAACTCGTCTCGCCGCATTCACATTCCCACCCTCAAAACGATGAGCTTACGCTACATCCAGTTAAGGGTGAAGTGCACCCGTCACCTGCAGATATCCACTTTGATGCCGAGCTTGGAGATCTTGAACGCGAAGAGGGAATAGACCACCCGGGATACACGCAAATTGCCGCGCCGGTGCCCAACGCGCTGAACGAGAATACGAATAACACAAGCCGCGCCTTCCCTCTCACCTTTGGCCTTGTCATCCACGGACTTGCGGATGGACTTGCACTAGGCGTCTCCTTTCTTGCGAAAGATACCTCCGGCGGGACGTCGCCGCTGTCGTTGATCGTGTTTATTGCATTAATCGTTCACAAAGGTTGACGAACCTGAAATACGTGTATCTCCCTCTGTATTAACCAAGTTTACTTGCCGCAGCTCCCACATCGCTGGCTCTCACTACGTCACTTCTTGCAACATCCCTTCCGCGTGCGAAGTGCAAGAAATATCTTACCGTATTCAGTGCGTCGACACCTGTTGGTGCCATTGCCTCTTATCTGCTGTTTTCCTTCCTCGGCAATGGTGATGGTGGATGGACGGGTATCGCTTTGCTCTTTTCAGTAAGCTTCCCGCTTCCTATGTCTTGAAGTTTGCACGGTGTTGATCTCGTATTCAGGGCGGAACCTTTTTGTACGTAGCGACGGTGGTACAGCCAGTTTCAGCGCAATCTGGATCCCCCGCTCCAGGAGACATGCAGTCTGTGACGCGTGTTCTCTACATTTCTTTAGGAATGTTCATCCCATTCCTGCTGAGCACCTTTCTTGGACATGGACATTGAGTCAAAGTATCTGTATACATATCTCCGTGTAGTATATATTGTATCATGCTGCAGCCTGTCATGGCCAGTTATTTGAGGTTTCAGGTTTCTCAGGAAGAAGATCTCGGGCATCTCGCACTGGGCTAGTCGAGGCTACTCGAAATGCGTAATGCATAACATTTAGAATAGTGTCATTGTCCCTCATTGTCCTTCGAATAAGCTCAGAACCCGGAAGTTTTGAAAGCTGTTACCACGCAACGGTATGACTTCGCTCAAGTCGGGCATCTGAGTACAGAAGTAATACAATTCCTTTTAAGTAAGTATATAAAACAAACTTCGTTCCAGCTATGGATACTACTCGGGATACCATCCTGCCTTGGCCAGCCATATGTCATTGAGGTATTACACAGACTAATCGTCAGATAGGCGTTTGAGAAGGTCCTGCCCATTGTTCTTGAACTTAGCCAGTTCGGTTCGCCAGGGCTCCCAAACCTCCCCATATTTCCTGAGGAGGCCCGTGAGTTCCTCCCGTTGTTCCTTCTGTGTTCAGGTGTCATAGAGCTTGAGCATAAAGAATTTCGAATTTATAAGATAGAGACGCACGATGTTCCAGGGTTCCTCTCCACCATAAACATCAGTGAATAGTTCCCCAATCTCGCATCTTTTGAGAGTCTCCGACTTCTTGAACGCCTTCATTACATCAGCTTTCAGACGTGCCTTCAATTCTTCCTCAGCTTCGGCGTTCCACCATCCCTGTGATTCAAGGAAAAGTCGGAAGCGCGCAACAGGATTATCTATGCGTTTGCGGTCGTCAACTTCCGAACGCGCGCGATATGCGAAGGAATCGTCGGACGTCGAGTGGTGACCCACACTGTTAGTCTTGATAAACGACATCGCTCTCTAAATACTTAGAACAAGACCACGTACCGGTAGGTCATCGCTTCGACTAAGACGGCTCTTCCTTGTTCTAGGCATCTCCTCCGGGCTTCTCGAACTGCACCAAGAACAGCAAGGACGTCGTTACCATCCACTCTTACTGTATCTATGCCATATCCGGGGCCACGGCTAGCAATGCCATCACCATAAAACTGTTCAGTACTGGGAGTACTGATAGCAAAACCATTGTTTCTTGCAATAAACAGTGTAGGAGACGGAATTGTGGATGCAAGAAGAAGTCCAGCGTGAAAATCTATCCGTAAATTCAACGATACAGTTGATATAAAAGATACGACAAAAACTAACCTCCTTCTGACGCAGCGCCTTCTCCGAAGTAGCATGCTGCAATTGAACGCGAACTGCGACCCGGTGTCCGGCGAAGTGCATATCCAACACCAGCAGCCTGAGGTATTTGGGTAGCAAGAGGGGAAGAGATGGTGTGGAAGTGGTGCTGTGGGGAGCCAAAATGCTAAAGATGGTGTTGCGTTTAAAAGTGACTCGGATGATTCGGACGTAAAGACATAGTAGAAACAACATACCACAGGCATCTGCCTACCTTTTCCTGAAGTGTCTGCTTCGTTTCCAAAGCACTGTGCCATGACGTTGTCTAGTCCAAAACCACGCCATAGAAGGACTCCCATTTCTCGATATTGACCTTGAAAGAATGAATATCAGCCACGTTCGGCTGAGCGTTCTTTTTCAGCCGCAGACCTAATACTCTAAGAAACTGTCAGTAACCACTGTTGTAAGAGGTCAAGGTAATCACCCACTCATCATCTAATGCGAGAGCTGCAGCAGATCCAATTATTGTGGCTTCTTCTCCATACTAATGTAAGTTATGAGTCAACGCGACATATGTTGTTACGCCCAAGCTTACGGCAGTCATCTAGCAGAAAGTCAGTCCAGAGTGACAAAGATCCGGGATAGCTGATGAGCTTACGTAGAATGATATCTTTCCTTGTCTCTGGACGTTGTACAAGATATTGTCCAAGGTGGGGAGTAATTGCATGTTCTCGTACAGTCTGCGCGCGAGTTTCTCGTCAATCTAATGGCATGGTAATTAGTAGGGAAGATTATCAGACTAGTAGAAAGTGACCTCTGGAAGTTCCGCCCCATGTATGGGCTTGCCAACGCCGTCCAATACGCGGTAAGTAGGTATAAGTTCGTCGCTTCCCGTGACCGAGTTAAAGAACTTCAGCTTCGCCACGATTGGCGACCGAGAATTGGGCAAGTTTCCTGCAGCGGTGGCTAGCCCTCGAGTGGCCCATTTTCGAGATACACAGCGAGAAATTGCAGGGAGCCGGATCATGGTTAGGAGCAAGGATAATAGGGGTCACGTGGCGGGTGTCGATCATGACCGATCGCGTCGACCGAGCGGAACTTGGGCGCGCGATCAACGCGCGATATACTTACTCTATGTAGACTCCGCCGCTAGTGTCGACGTTGGACTCAGTAGTGAATAGCGCGCCTTCTCGTCATACTTACATGGCTCAAGTGAGGACGAGCTTGGACAAACTGGTTTAGATCTTCAGAAGTTTCCGCAGTTCCCCAAGTTCCCCAAGTTTCCCGCATCAAAAGTGGGAAACTTTCTGATATATGTTCGTTCTCTCAGAAGCATCTTGATTGACCACCCAAGATTCAAAGAAGAGCGCCGGTCGCTTCGGTCAAATATCAAGTACTTATGTAAAGAACTTAAGCGAGTATCATAGTGACAGATTGTGACTTATCTAAAAACTCCGGATCCGACTTCTTGAAGCTGCACTAAGCTTATCCTTCCTTCTTTTTCTTTCTTTCTGTCTCTTTTCTCTTCTCTTGCGCGTGGCTAGTCCGCAACACGCAGTGACCAGTCTGTATTTATTCCTCTTTCTTAGTCGGCCATGCTTTTCTTTGCAGTTCTCGTGCTTGGATTCCTGGCCCTTGGACCGCAGGTCGTCCTTTCTTTCAATTTCGAATTCAGCATTTCCACGGTCGAGCAATGTGAACCGGTCTCTATCACCTTCGTCGCCAGTGGTAGCGTCAGCGCAATCCCTATGTGGTTGACGCTCGTTCCGTTTGGTTCCAATCCCATATCAATCCCTATCCCGAATGCCGCTTCCAGTACCTCAGGGGTTTACGTGACCTTCGTTCCATTTTCAACTGGGACGACGTTTGTGGCTTCTCTGGATGATGCTAAAGGGGAGAATGTTGCGAGAGTTTCAGATATCATCACAGTGCTTCCTTCTCCTACGGAAAACACGACATGTCTCCCGAGCGTGCAGGACGCCAGCCCACGCCGCTTCACTGTGAATAGTACAACATTTTCACAGTGCGAAAACTTCACAATTGCCTACGATCGGACTGTCGTCACTCGTGCACCATCCGTCCGTGCCTACAATCCGAAGGGACCATCTCGGCGTCTGAATCTCATGGACGATGCTCCCGCAACAGGGACCGCGACATACCTGATGACTCTTGAGCGCAGCAAAGACGTTGTTCTGATGATTGATGACGGTTTTGGTCACAGAGAAGCCACACCTCTCTTGACAAGTATGTGTTACTTCGATACCACTTTGCGCCCATCTAATTTGTATCACAGTTGGGGGCGATTCGGCGAGCAGCGAAGCATGTCTGGTTCAAGATGACAACGGAACAAACAACATGGGGTCAAATGCAACCAGCAGACCCGGGATTTCTCGGTGAGTGATAATTGGGATTCATTTTGACCAAGCATCAGATATTCAAGGATATTCATGTGGTTTCTGAAGGAGTATTATCATTGGAAGTGCCGCTGGCGGAGGTGTAATCGTTTTGGTTATCATCCTGATGCTACTGTTCGTCATACGCGAAAGACGTCGCAAACATACCGTTCATGCCGAGTTCAACGCCTCGCTTCTGGAGAAGGGGCGTCCTCCCGGTGCTGCCAATTCTCGTCGTTCCCCAACCAGAAACCAGAAGGGCCTTTCGCCTGGCTATGTCAAAGATCCCCCATACACGACAGGAAAATTCCTCTCTCCGACTACCTCACTCTACCGCCGCACGAGCATGTTATCTTGGGCTCAAGCCATCCCAGAAGACCAGCGGTATCCCGAGAAGCAGCAGAAAGAAAAAAATGTTGAAACCCATGAAGCTGATGATCGCCTATCATTGAGCTCATTGGATATTGAAGGGATGCTCAACATGGCAGCTGTGGAAACGGATCGAAGCAGCAGGCACGACGCGACAACCACACCCCTCGTACCAGTGTTCCAGCGACCCCTTCGTATCTCGTCCCCTAGTCCTCGACTTCCCGTACCCAGGCTATTCCCAGCACGGGGGCATCTTCGCGACCCATCCGATGTACCTGCAGGTCCTGCTTCCATGGCTTTCTCATCAATCTCCGACAATCCATTCTCCGACGATGCTCAGCCAGGCAGGCCACGTCCATACTACCAGGAATCCCTTGATTCAATTATCAGGCCGCCCTCTGCAGCTGTAATCAATCTCTCAACGTCACCGCGCAGCGGGATACGCCTCAGTCGGAATCGGGAAAGGGTTTCTGAAGGCGACCAATATGTCAACAAGTCTAGTAACCGGAGTACAAAGGATAGTAATAGTATGGATTGGTACGGGATTGCTCGATGACTGCCGGCGCTGTGCTGCTTCGATTTTTTTTTTCGGATCCTCAAGTTTATTGCACTGTATATCAGACATTTATTCCTTGGGTCGTCGGATTCATCTCACATATTCGTTGACGTCGACGCTATATTCGTTCTTCTACATGTTTTTGTTACTTGGCAAGACCATTTTGCTTGATGCTCTGTATCATTATTACTCAGGTATTTGCTATGTACTTGCTCACTGTGTCACTCAAGGACTCGACTCCCACTCCAATATCATGGAAACAGTTGTACTCGGTAGATCGAATGTTTTTCGAGCAATATACATAGTACTATAACGTGTCAAGTATGAAATATGCACGGTGGTGATATGCCAGTGGTGGTGGTGGTGGTGGTGATACGGTACAACTCTCGCTCTATCCAGTGAATACAGTGCACAATTATAAAGGTCAGTGGTAGTAGAGAATAAATGAAGGATAGCTTGTAAGTTAATGCAGCAAAAGAAAAACAGTAGAATCACAGATGCAAATCACACGCAGAAAAGGACGCCCGAGAAAGAGAGCTCAATCACCTCTCATCCCCGTGGCCGCGCGGCCTTCCTTTGTTGGGGCGCGCCTTTGCCTTTTCCCCCTTTCGTCGGCGCGACCGCTGATCTCGTCTCGACGATATCAACTTCATCGTCAGACGACTCGACGACCTCCATCACATCCGTTCCGTCCTTCCGCTTCTCTTGCTCCTTCGAGGCACGGTCATTCTTCCACCCAATGGACAGTTCGATGATCTCTTGACGGAGTCGCTCGCGCATGTCCTGGGTCTTCTCATCGTCCCAGTCTTTTTGGCGGACAGACATGGACGTTGTCTTCTGGCGTGACTGTATAAAAAAAAAGGAGTGAGTGCGTTGTCAGGAGGATAGAGCTTGGCGCTTCTTACATTGATCATATGGCAGTACTTGTCTGGGTTGGTCATGAAGGTCTGCGCAAAGTGTAATAGATACAGCCCGCAGTCACAATAGTTAGGTTGAACGGGGACCTGGGAAGCAAACAATCTCAAAACCTACTCGAAAACTCCCCACCAGATGAATGACTCACAAAGGCCTGTTTCCCAATAGGATCGCTCGCTTCCGTTATTTTCTTCTTGTCCTCAGCCTCTTTTTTCAAATACCGACTAAGCTGTTTAATAGCTTGAGGGTGCCTTGAGCCAAGTGAGTCCATCGTGAATATGTACGTCCTTATGGGAGCCAAGATAAGAAATGGGCACAGAGAGGTTGGAGGAAGGACACGAACTTTAGCGTCGAGCTTGAGGACTGCATCGTATCGTCTTCATCTCCATCATCATCATCTTCAACAACGGGGATTGAAATGGTCTCAACGGTCTTGGAGGTCGCTTTCTGCTTTCCCTGTGCCTTCTTTGATAGTGATCCATAGAAGTCCTGCGGCTTCACGGCTTTAGAATCTGAAGCATGTTCCACATCAATGTCATCGTCAAATAGCTCGTGGACATCTCGTGATGTCATTGCTGGAGAGATTTCCCCCATTTCAACATCAGCAACATTATTTTCCTTCCGAGCTCCAGATGCCTCTTCTTCATATTCCGAGACGGTCTTCGAGACCGCTCGGTGGAAAGCGGTTTGTGGAAGATGGTCGACTTCCATATCAGTGAGAGGCGAGGAAGGAGTATCTATAACTTCATCGGCACCCTGCTTTGTTACATCTTGCTCCATGGCCGATGGTGTAGATGTCGCAGTCGCGGAATCCTCGCTGTCGACTGTAACGGAACAGGTGATGGATTCCAGAACCTTGTCCACTGTCAGAATCTGTTCCACTTCATCATCGCTCCTGTTGGTTGGGTACCCGAGCACAAGAGATGGTTCCCTGGTGGTATAATCGGAGGGTGGCCGGGAAGCAGTTGGAGATGGCTTGTTGGCCACTGAGGGAGGATTGGAAGAGGGTTTGGCAATAGTCAATGGGGGTTTCGGAAAAGTTGACGGAGGTTTAGAAGCGGTCGATGGAGGTTTAGAAGGCAGTTTAGGAGTAGGTTTTGTCGCGTCTGAGATATTCCTGCGTCCCCTCGTTGACGGACTTGGCGGGGGAGGCGGGGGAGGCAGAAGAACATGCTCTGGGTGATAGATAATGGCAAGGTACCAGTGGAGACTTGGGAAGAATCAGAAAGACGCGGTATAACCTAACTACATGACGACGTACTTCTCATTGATCGGGATAATGATGTATTTCTTGCTAAAGATGTCAATTTTTGCTGTCCACTTCCGGACGCTTTCGTATCCTTCTTCTGGGCTACGAGCTTATTAGCACATTGGTGATTCAGGGACATGCAATAACTTCACTTTTTCTTGTTCAGCTTCTTATAGAAAAAGGAACTAAAAACATGAATTTGTTTTGCAAGCTCTGGATCACTCCGTTCCAGTTTCTTGAGCCATAGTCTGAAAAACTAGTGGTTACTGCTGAATCCACACAGTGACGATGCATATACTCACTTCAGACCGAACTCTATGAGGGTATCATTGAGAAATTCCCCGGGCATTAGCCTGTTGCAGTCCCCATTTGTGATGTTCACAGCCCCAGGAACACCTTGGGGATAACACAGAATACTAAACAGAATCAGCTCACAGAAAATGCAAGAGGCAGCAAACTTACACTTCATCAGGATCAACAGAAGGCGGCCGCTCTGTTTGTGGGCAGCCATTTCGAAGGGAACGACGAACTGCCACAGATGGTCCTGTAGTCATTCTAGAATAATTGACACGTCAGCAGAAAGATATAGCGAGGGGACCAAGGACTTGCTTGGCACGAGATGCAGGGCGCGAGGATGAAGACGACGTATCGCGGTGCTGTAAAATATCCCTTCCCAAATTTCCTGGTGGAGGTGGTGTCGAGTCGTCTGGACTATTAGAGGCTGGACGCTTGAGGGAACGAGGTGCTTCGATGGATGTTGCATGCGCAGACGGCAACTGTTGATGATCCTGCTTTTGCTTCCGTCGACGACTGACGCCGTCCATATCTGACATCCTTCCGGCCTCATCCCATATAACCTTAATCCCGGTGTGTCTGTCAATGGACTCAGTTCTGGAACGAAAGTATTAGGAAATTTTCAAGCACCGGAGAATGTTTACGTCCTGGAGTGGTTTTTTTATCCATCTGATGAACGTTGTGTAAGTATTGTCCGACCATCCCTCGTGCTTCCTGTCAAGCTTGACCACAATCCTGCCCTTGTATTGGTCGCCTGTTCTCCGCTACATGAGTACCACGCATTGCGATGACGATAATCAAGACGCACCCATCTTGAAGGTTGCCGTACTGACTTGCCTTCCCTTAACGTCAGAGGGTTTTGGAGCAAGAGTCTTGAAACGGATGACAGCATCAGTTGTCGGGAGTTCCTGGAGCTGAACTGGATCAAGACACTTCATGTGCCGATTAGACAATCTTCAAGGAAACCAGCCTATAAGACACACCTCGACATTCTCAATTTCTCGTTCAACCATGAGATAAAATGGCTGGCGGAGTCCTTTCACAAAGAATAGCCTTCCATCCTCCCACCGCATATACTGTTTACCCTCCGAGCTCAAGCGTTCAAGACCCATGAACCACTCGCTGATAGGCAATGATGTTCCTGGTTTGAGGGCTTTATTCCTTCCATTCTCTACGAGGGAAGTTGGTTTCAAGAAACCTGACTTGGTGGCAAAGGCATCCCGGGGTTCTGGCCTACCTTGCGAGGAGTTCTGTCTTTTTTCAGTTCGAGTTGATAGATGATGTATCTAGTGTTCATACCTTGCTCTTCATACGGTTCTTTAGGGAGGTTTTCTCACCCAGTCTAATAAAATCGATTCGCGGTCCAGGATCGGGATTGCCAGCTTCCACGATTTCACGCTGCTTTCCCTTTCCTCCCCTTGTTCCAGCGCCGAATGCCAGGCTAGAGCCCGCAACGTTCATATTTTCGAACTGTTCCACCGTTTCACGGACACGTCCACGTTGCACAGACTGCAATTTGGGAGACGACGGAGAAGACGTTCGGGACATCTGGATTGGGTCATCAGAGTCCTCCCCCCCACGACCTTGTAGCTGCTTCTCCAAGGTCAGCGTCGCAGGACCATCGCGCACCGAACGAGAGCCCGACGCGACCACATGAGAAGGGGTATGTGTTGCGTCAACGTCGATCGTATCTGAATAGGCATGCTGTTGCTTGGCTCGTTTGGCGAGGCTTGAAACACTGACAGGCTCGTCGATAATATTCATATCGTCGGATGTAGCCACATTTATTACCTCTCCGAGGTCTTCATTCTCGTCGGCATCCAGGTCAATGACCTTTTCGGACGGTTTGGACTGTGTAGCTGCCTTCATTGCCGGATTTCCTACGTTGTATAGCGCAAAGTGATTCCATAAGATGCACAATAGCGGTAATAACAGATGAACTCACCTCTACCCGCGACATATATAACCCCCAAACCAGAATTTGCAGTATTCGTCGTCTTTCGCCTCTTGCTAGGTGGACTGTTGGAATGGGAGTTCGATGTCATGATAGCCCCTGCTGTGCGGTTCCCGGCCTTGTGATTAATGGCACGACCGCCGCCTCTCATGCTACCCGTGTTATTTTGAAGATGTGCATTTCCCATACGAGTCGAACTATATGGGGACATCAAGCTTAACGGTCGTGGTGGTCGCTGAATAAATTAATGAGATGCAGATAAGCCGCAGACATACTTTAAACTCACAGAATGCTGGGGTGTTGGAATCTTTGTCGGTTTGTTCTTCCATCTAACCAACTGTCAGTCTCTCTGCTCTGGTTAACGAAAATTATTGTACCTACAGGCTCGGCCCCGACCCAGACGCGTCTCGTTGGTTCACAGGTATAGCATGGAGCTGGGTGATTTCGTTTCTATCATCCTTATCAGGGATCATGGTGGCCTTGACTATCGTTGACGAGCAGAGAACGATTGTGCAGCGGCATGCACGAGACGATGAGCGTTGAAGGTAAGTGTGGCTCAAAAAGGCAATACGGCAATTCACAAACGATCAGAAACGATCACACAGGACGCTCTGCCCATGTCAGCTATATCATTATGCAACTCTAATCTCAAGACGACCAAAAGGGATTTTAAAATAACCACCCAGCGCGAGGGTGAAGGATACTGTAATGCGACCATATCTTACACCTAGATGAAGGTATGTAAAGAGGATATCGTGCAGGGGGAGGGTCATCGCAAAGAGCGCCACTCTGCCAGTGTCCAAAGAAACAATCGAAAACAAATGAATAAATAAGGTCGTAAGAACGGTTCATGACGATATGCAAGCAGAAGTAATGTATATGTGACAGAAGAAATATTGTGCGATGGGAAAGACAGTGTTTCGTGCGGAGGGTCATTGGCGATGGTATGGAGATGTTGTGAGGTAGAGGAGCACGGAAATGGTTTCCCTTGGGGAAGAACCACAGCGCAGGGCGGGAGGGTATGTCATCATGGGGTTCCTTGTAGAAATGTACAGTCATTGTTTGTGTTAGGGCATCATCATCATGAAAGCCATCAACAGTCTTAGCAGCCATGATAAAGAGAGTTCCGCGGGAAAGTATTGCCCGCCTGAGCCCATGTCGTAAGGTTGGGATTCGAGTATGCTTGAAGATGCCTGCATGTACCAGGTTAACTGAATTATTTCCTCACGTATAACAAAACTATTCACCGTTCAATATAATCGGTGGTGGGGTGCGACGGGGGATTGCATGTGATCCCGTTCTTCGTTCCTTGCCTTTGGTATATTCGAACGTAGTCGATATACATTTTTGACGGGAATTTGAGGTTTTTGAAATCCTGCTTCTGGAAACCAGGTGCCATACCTAAGTTCATAACCAGATACTATGACATCCACAGTTAGCATTGAATCATCTTATGAAGGATGGCCAAGCGAAAATTCACCATAGGCTCCTCTGGGATCAACCGCTCGCTAATCTGAGTGACTGGATCGGGGCCGACGGCTGCTGCAGTTATGGTCCATGATTGTACACCCTGACTGTACCAAGCGATAAACCCATCACTCCGTCGATCCTGATTGTAGAACCATTCGTACGCATATGTCGCATATCCCTGGTTGTCGTAGTTCTCGTCATCGATGTAGGAGACAGCCGATACAGCTTGCTGAAAGACTCCACCTCTGTATGTGTTGAGATGGGTGACGTCAGGATCGAATATCGTTATCGCCGATGAAGAGTTGTCGAAAGAGTAATTGTCGTTGTACGGCGCACACTGAAAACTTTGCGAAACCTCACCCTGCATTCGATCCGTATCGGTCTGGGCTTCTATAATATCGATTTCGGGTACTCCTCGACCATTGGATACCTTGGGACCTGGATGATCGGAGCCAGGGCATGTGCACGCTGATAATCTCTGCCCTGGAAGAAAACTGAGTCCTGAGGCTTCCGCAGGAGTGCCATCTTGGGTGGTCTGATTTGGGAAAGTACCCAGGTCACAGGAGTCATAGCTGTATGGCCACATTCCTTCAGTTGTAGCACCGTAACCGGCTCTTCCCTGCAGATCGATAAGTCAACAGATTAACTACGAATTAAAAGAAGGACTCACTAGGTTTCCCAATGACCATGCACCTGCCCAAGTGATCTCCGTTGAGTATGGCACAGGAAACAACGCAAAATAATGCATTACCTGGCCACAATCCTGCAGCTTTTGGACTTCCAGGCATGCTTATTGACATCTCCACGTAGCCTGTATTGAAACAAAGTTTGTTCCAAGACGTTAACATACCTAGATTTGTACTTCAACAAAAGATATGTGATTTAGTCAAGTGAACGTACCGCTTTTGAAATTTAAGTCATTGATGAGCTCCTCCGTAATTGTGATCACTAATTTTCCGTCTTTTGTCGTTATAGCCTGTGAAGTTGTCAGAAACACCAGAAAGAAGACGAAGGGCGTAAAAAGCTTACACTTGGATCATACCACTCCAGATCTCCCGTTGGCCTGAAGGGAGAAATTCGTGAATGGCATGAGGTCAGAAATACAAAGTTCATACCAGTAATGAAGATCAGCAGCCTCCCAAAATGCATCTTCACCAGGATAAAAAGTCCTTCCATCCGTGTTGAACTCATCGCTAAACGCGAGACTGTACTTCTTCCCATCTGACCCAATACGCGTGAAAGCCGACGAGGGAGTCTCTGAGTCTATTAGTTTAGGTAATCCGGGTAGGTCAGGTATCTGTCCGGTTGCATTTATTCCACCAATGTTGAACCCTGTAATCACTGCAGGTGGATGGGTGAAGTGGTAGATGATTGGATACCCGGCGAAAAGCATGATGAGGCCAACAATAAGGAGAAACAATGCAGTCGCATTGGCCCATCCCCGGGCCGAGAATATCGTGAATAGATTGTCTCCTCGTCCTTCACGCATGTTTGGGTTGTGGAGTGCGTCGTCAAGGTCAGGGTCCTTGTCCCATAGGTATTGCGGGACAGTATTTGTATGCTGCACGGGTGCCTTTTCGGGGCCGGCAATCATAGAGTGGTCTGAAGGAGACGTGCTGAATCGTGAAGTATTGTAGACGCCGGCATCTCTATTGGGATCTGGATGATACTGCAGGCCGATGAACATAATTCAAATATTTGAATTATCAAAGGGGACACACAGAATAAGGTCCATAACCAGCTCCTATCGTCCCAGTCGCCACCCCGGCTGCTATTGCTCCTCTCCCAGATTGCACGTTGTGGTTATGACTGCTCATAGATGCATTTCGAACTGGTGGGCGCGAATAGTAGTGCGAGTTCGAGGAGTGGTTTCCCGCGGAGCGTGGGCTCTGTGGAACTGCAGCATATTCCTGCTGTATTGGCTGGGGCGTTCCTCGTCGTGGGCGGGGGGTATGAGACATGAAGGTTGTGGAGAAACGTGAGGAACTGAGGATGTGCCAAACTTGATCGGTTCGGTAGATTCACAGCCTTTCTCACGGTCACTGCGCGTCTAACTCCACGCTTCCACTGCCTTACTATTAGTATTGCCACCCAGCTTTTCTCTCACTTTGTGAAAGTCTCTGAAACTCCAAGACAATTTATTTCTATGTCTTTTGCACTGCGCACTTCTGTGGATCTCAACTTTTGTGTCCGCAGTTGAACGCGGTGTTCTTTGCCCGACCCAAAATCAACGATGATAGGCCTTGACAGAAAATCTGATTTCACACGACACTTGCAACTGAACACACAAGTTCATCGGGACCTTATTTATGTTTATGACAATCAAAATCAGCGCCCGTTCGCGTGTTTCCATCGATATGGATGACAGATTGACAGGATGAAGGCAAGAGCATCATATGTCTGGAGGGTATATATCTCCGAGAGAATAAATCTAGGTAAGTGATTCACCGAGTCATCATATTTGAAATATCCACCACCGCAATTCCTATCAAGTAGAGGCTGGATTGACCGCAACATATCCACCATCAGTAACAATCTCCCGGCCATTCACATAGCCTCCCGCACGAGATGCAAGATACACCGCTGTGCCAGCCATTTCTTCCCCCCTAGTGAAACATGTCACCGTCTAGTCAACAGAAGATTTAAAGGGAAATCGTCAACTCACGTTCCCGCCCGTTTAGCAGGCACCGGGAGCAGACCTTTCCCAACTTTATCCACCTCGTCTGGGCCAATCGAGTCGTAGGTCATCCCTGAGGCATATACACCAGGCGCAATCGCGTTAACGCGGACGTTCACCCCTTTGAGCGCAAACTCTGTCGCTAACATCTTCGTCAAATGTGACGCCGCCGCCTTCGCGCTATTATACGCAAACTACTCGCAGAGATCGACTTCCGTCATCCACCCTGCTTTTGGAGCTTAGAGACTCATTACGCACATGTTCCTGTGCGAGCTTGATCACCCCACTGATGCTGGTTATATTGATAACACTCGACGAGAAACCCTCCACGTCCTGCGATCCTTTGTCCAGGAGTCCCAAGAATGCCGTCGTGACAAAAAATATAGAAAATGTGTTGATCGCGTACAGATCGGCCCACTGCTGCGATGTCTCGTTGTCGAATAGCGCCTGCCCCAGTGATTCTGCGTCTTTGAGTTCCGGTGCAGAGGGATTACCGAGGAAAGGGGACGTGGGTCCGACTTGACCTGCGCTTAACATTGCAGATGTCTTTGTTAACCTTAAGAAGAGTAGAGAAAGGGTGTTACTAACTTGTTCACGAGGATATGTAGCTTTCCTTCTCTCTCCTGAATTATTTTCTTTCCTTTCGTGATGCTCTCCCTATTCGTCACGTCCATCTGTAGCCTACGCGATGAAAATCACACACACATCGCACACCGTAGGCATGGATAAAAAATTGCATACGGGATTATTGAGCCTTCTTCATCCGACTGAGCCCACAAACCAGCAACTTTCTGCAACACCTCTAGACGCCGTCCGGTAACGTAGACCTTTGCGCCACTCGCCGCTAGACCCTGCGCGATGTGCAATCCGATACCTGTCCCACCCCCAGTCACGACCGCTACTCGTCCTGTAAGATCATAGAGCGTTTGCGGACGGAAAGACGTCGACATAGCAAGATATCGATATAAAAAGCAAGATTCGAAGCCAATTCAATGCTGAATTTTAGAATGCGTGAACTCGGATCCGGCCCGCGATCGGAAGAATGGCATCTGCATCGGCCCGGTAGCGCAGTCAGACAGGATCGCTGCAAGGAGAAAGTACTATACTTAGAAGATAGAGGTATACATTCGGTAAGGTAGCATAGACAAAGCAGGCACTATAATACAGAGAGGAGTAGAATTAATCAGAAATGCCAGAAGCACTCCACAGAGTAATACCAAATCCAGCCAGTAACGATTTCCACACCCACATGCTCACCGTTGCCTCGCATTCGGTCTCCAATTCGGATGGACATGCAAGTGCATATGCCCAGATGCATCCCCCATCCGGTGACGCCCTTTCCGCGGCTCCGAATGTAAATTCAGCACATGATCAGGCGAGTGCGGTCTCCTGACGACTAGCTGGCGCAGACTTGGTAGGGAACGTAGTATCGGCGGCACCATGGGCGGGTCGTACCACCCATACTCGACGGTCAGCGAGCGGAGGGAAGGCGGAATGGCGTAGATGTAGAAAAAGGATTTCAGACTGTAAAAGCGCTGCTGCCGCCGCTCGACGTCAACAAAGTGGAGATGCGCGAGGGCTGGCGTTTGGATAAGAGTCATGAGGTGTGCGAGCTCGTAAGGTATGTCGGCGCCTTCGACACGCAGGTGAAGAGAGGTGAGGCAAGGAAGAAGAACGTGGTGAGAAGCAGGCTGCGTTTGGGTTGGGATAGCTGGGAGGGGTTTGCGAGGGAAAAGAATTCTCAGCTCGACAAGCCGCGACGACACTTGGAGGATGATGATCACATCGTGGACGGCATCATATCCGCTTGTGAAGCCGTGGTGGGTGTAATCCAGGTAGGTTAGATTTCCAAAAAGTGATGGAAGCCATGTCAGCCTAATCCCGTCAATCGTAGCACTACGAAGTTGAGGAGCGAATCCTGAAAAGAGGCAAAACTCTGCTATATCATCATTTGCACGGTAGACAAGAATTAAGCTCTCTAACGCCGTCGCCTGTATTCTTCTGCTCCTCGAACAACAGCTCGATAGGGCTGCATTCCATAGAAAAGGACAATAATCTGTGAAGACGATCTCAAGAGATCTCCACCGTCGAATGAGGGGTGCTATGAAATGAATATACCACTGGACCATATGCATATCGAGATGCTGATGTTTGGGAAATAAAGATCGCGTCGGGATCCAGGGTAAGAGTTGAATATCGAGCGTACAAGCACCAGCACGATATATTCTTTCGGTCCACATATCTAGCCGCGGGCTCAATGTTATCCGCCGCCATAACTCTGGCGTACGCAAAGCTATTTGGCGCCAGGTATGGCAGACGTGCGACATAGTGACGGGAAGCAGGGCATCGTCCTGGGAACCGATCACGAATATGTGTGCAAGGAGCTCTACTGGAAGCCTGCATATAAAGTGAACAATGGCATGTCTGAACAGGGGGATGTGACCGCGTCGAAGCTGATGGGGCCGACTGATGTCGTGCTTAGGAATCGTAGGATGTCTAACAGTGTGGTCAAATGGTGAACATATTTGGTTCTTATCGCAGAACCTATAAAAGATGATTAGACGCAACTGATGTTCACTGACCACCTATCGACTCACAGGGGGCTAGAAAGGGCGGACTTGACGGCATTTGCAAGGGATCGAGTGAGGATGAGAGCCCGGCGCCGCGTTCGTCTAAGTGTGCAAGGCATAGAAGGAGGGGGAAATCGCTCTCCTGTTCTGCTTCCACTGCTTTATATTATCAAGACATCGGCAAGCTGTTCAGATAAGGGAACTTGGAATGGAGAAACAAGCTGTCTCAGAGGCCCAGTGTCGGTGGACAAAGGAGGCAGTCTCATTTCAAACGCCGAGGGCACTAAGTGGGAGAGCTGTGCCAGTCATCCGTTCCTGTCCGCCAACGCCATCTAGAATTAACGCGCGACCAAAACATTGTGCACGTCGGTAGATCAACCAGGCAAACACCTCGAAAGATACCAAGACAATCCAGACAAAGGATGATGCTTAGCAGTTATGAGAAACTTTGACAAGAGAGCTCGCAGGATCGATCCTGACAATTCCGGACCGGGACAGTGACAGAATGATGCACAAAGTCTTGTGTGGCTGTGCTGCGCCATGTGACCGATCGCCTTTCGCCACCGCACCGTAGGTCACCGTCGGCGTCAGTTCCTGCACGACCGAGGTCTCAGCATTTTCATCGTGCATCGTCGCGCGACACATCGCTTACACATTCGCCTGAACTCTGAAACCGCAGCTGGAATAACGGCGACTGATCAACGCTGCACAAGACTCAATAGGACACCTCGGCTCGACGCGTCATGAACGAAGAGCAATCTCTGGACGCTTTGGTCAAAGTGCTGAATGACCTCTCAGAAAGGCCGTATGATATCACACTCCATGCACAGCATATTCGTCTTGCTCAGTCCTTGGAGGGGATGGAAGCAGAGCAGCAGCTCGCTTTGGAGATGTTGCCGCAGTACCTTGCAGCAGGAGAGGATGTCTGGTTAGCCTTGATCAAGACTAAAGAAGAATCAGTAGATCTAGAGGCTGCTGAAGGAGTAGAGGAACTTTTAGGCCTCTATGCTCGGGCAGAAGAAGACTATCTATGTGAGTTTTCCCTTGCACTAATTTAGGCCGGTCCTCAAATATGCGCAGCCATTCCGATCCTCCAGAAACACCTGCAATTTCTTCTCGACAAGCATGCACGATACTCAGGGGAGGAAATGAAGCCTGCATCGCTTGGTGACTTGTTTTCAACAAACTGGACGCGAAAGGAAATTACGGAGGTGGTGAATAAAGGCATCGGTCATTTAACGCAGGTGGCGTCCTTTTTTGCATTTACTATCCGACTTACCGCTAACTCCATGATTCAGAGTCATTTACTTTGGGATCTGCAACGTGACTGGGAATTTCAGATATTGGAATCAGCCACCGCGTCAGAAAGGTGTGTACTTCGATTTATATCGTTGAGTCACCGGACATCTCATTTACGTCCAGACAATCTCTCATCGATGGTGTTCAGTCGTTTCTTTTAACGCGCCTCAGGCAACCTCATGCGGGTAGGCGTTCTCTACCCTCTTTCGCCAGACTTCTTCATTTTGTTGCCCTAGATTCCGAAGAAACTTCACAGTCTTACTCGTCCTTCACCACAAATTGCAAGCCTCCTGGTGACTACGAACCCCTTCTAATCGCTGCGTCAAAAATACGCTCTCAAGCCGTCAACTCGTATGAGCGACGAGAACCATTGGAAACCGCTCTTGTACGTTCTCATGTATTCCGGGAAATGCATGCTCACGATACTTAGGTTCAATCAAACTTCTCACTTGACACCTATGCGCGTTATATTGCCGCAGAGCGTCGAGCCAGATACCCCGATCTTTTCATTATGAATGCTGTTTTCGAGCGTGCCATTGCTGAAGCTGCGAAACGGCGATTCAATGGCGAAGTTGGAGCAGAAGAAGCATTACGGGTGTTTTGGGTCGGATATTGTGATGCCCTAGTTCGTGATGATGATGTTTTATCATATCCTGCTTCTCATCATTGGCAAGCAGAGAATCAATGGCGCTGGACAGGACTTCGAGCTCTCTATATTGAAGAGGGCTGTCAGGAGTGTTCCTGGCTCAGGCGAGGTGTGGGCTCGGTATATCCGCTTTTTGGTAAATGCATGCGGCCGTGTCCTTTCGTTGTCAACTCATGATAATTTATGTAGGAGCGTCGTGGAGATTCGACAGAGGACGAGGACGCGATCTCTAGTATGTCCCGCCCTGCAATCTTGGTTAATGAGACGGACATGACCGTAGTATCAGACGTCTTCAACCAGGCATTTAGCATGAAGATGCTCCAATCTGACGTTGAACAAATTGTTCCCGTCATACTTGCTCGCGCAGGATATGAGCGGCGACGATTGGAAGTTGACCCAGAGAGTAAGATGTTCTTAACAATTCTCGACTTTGTATTCATCAAGTTGCTTAGATGAAGAGATTCTACCCACATTAATCGCCGTCTTGGAGAACGGTATTGAAATGGTTCACCAAGGTAAAGTCTTCCTCTCCCTCATTCATGTTCTTTCCTCCGACAATTAGGGATTTAGCTTCTAAAACTGGGGATACAAGATTACGGCTCGAAAAGTATCTCGCAGAAGTCGTACGTCATTCACTTGACTGCTCGATTGCTGCAACGTTAAAGAGTCATATATCAGTATAATGTCTCAAATCTTAGTGTCAACTCTATTGCTGTGTGGCAGCTTGCGGCCAAATTCTACAAAACAAGTTATATGGCATGGACAGCATATACCGACAGCCTCATGTACGCAGATGCATGCCTCTTATTTGTATTCTCTATGCTAACCCCAAAAAGAAAACATGGAAAATATGACCAGGCTCGAAAGGTTTTCACGGATATCCACACGAGGAACCTGGACTGGCCTGAGGCAATCTGGGAAGCTTGGATTGCTTTCGAACATCTCCACGGCTCCGTCGAAGAATTGGAAACAAGTTTAGATAAGATTGAGAAGGCGCAGTATCAAGTGAACTCACGGCGGGCCAAGGTCGGTTTCACCCTCGAACCACAATTGCGCAAAATGAAACGTGACTTTTTCTTTGTAGGAAGCAGAAAAGGCTGCCTATCAATCGATGCAGGCTACCCAAGCGACAACTACCCAGGTTACTGATGCCTCTCCCCCGAGTATCGGTGTGCTGATGGAGGTCGACGCCCCGCGTGAACGTGGAACCAAGCGAGGTGCTGAAGAGGAACCTGCAGAAGGGCATAAAAAGGCAAGAATAGGTGAGCAATGTGTGGCCGTCTCTCGGAATATTGGCTTACGATATATGAAGAACAAAAACCTCTTCCTCTGAAAAGGTTGGTGCCAAGTTCAATTTTTCCCGTAAATGTGGTTTGACGTAGCCACAATGCAGAGATCGAGAAAATTGCACGGTGTTTGTTGCAGACCTACCATCTGGTGTCACAGAGGAAGAATTAAGTCAACTTTTCAAAGATGTATGTATCGGCTTTTCAGACTAGGTGACCTCTTTTCACTTTGTTTGACAGTGCGGAAAGGTTCGGGAGGTGAAGATTACCCAGTTACCGAATACACTAGTCGCCACCGTTGAGTTCTTTGAAAGGGTTTGTCTTTCTTGCCTCATTCACATTGGAACGTTTTGCTAACATTTCCGGTACAGGATAGCGTCCCAGCTGCATTGACTAAAGACAAGAAGCGTGTGCGGGAACATGAAATTGCTGTACATCTTGCCTGGAAATCTACGCTGTACGTCACAAACTTCCCTGAATCGGCAGACGATAGTGTCATTCGAGATCTTTTCGGAAACGTGAGTCTCAAGGTACTGTTAGACAACAGTTTATTGATGATCGGTGCAGTACGGGACTATTTTCGATGTGCGATGGCCAAGCAAGAAATTCAAGAATACCAGACGATTCTGTTATGTCCAGTTCACATCCCCAGTATGTCTATCATTCGAAAACAGTCTGACAATATGGCATATTTACAAACACATGTTCCAGGATTCTGCTCAAAACGCTCTTGAACTCCACGGTCGTGAACTTGAACCGAATCAGCCAATGAACGTGTTTATTTCTAACCCAGAACGCAAGAAAGAGAGGACAGACCAGGATGCAAACGAGAGGGAAGTATATGTTGCGGGGTTAAGCAAGTTTACATCTCAAGCTGATCTTCAGAAACTCTTCAAGACGGTGTGTTTCTATTCTGTTTAGTCTGCATTTCTTTGACCCATGGAATCTAGTATGGAAGCGTCAAAGAGGTCAGAATGGCAACGGATGAGAAGGGTCATTCGAAAGGTTTCGCGTTCGTGGAATTTGAACAAGAGGTCTATTTTCGCCCTCTGCACAATGTTCTTATTCTCAACAAGCCACAAATTTTAGAAGGATGCTTTGGCGGCTTTGGAGGCAAATAACCATGAACTGAAGAAACGGCGAATTGCCGTGACACTTGCAGATTCGCGGGCTCGAGCACGAAACAGGTACCTATCTTTCCATTCTGCTTGAAGCCGTTTTAATCCGTCTCAGGAATGTTGTTGCCGATTCTGGTTTGAGTAAAGTAGCAGACACCCGAAGTCGCTCAGTAAGAATACGCAATCTTCCAGCGGCTACACAAGAAGGTCTTCTGCAGCAGGTATTGGAGAAAATTGCCGCCGTGAAGCGCGTTGAAGTGTTTGCGGACCAGCACGAAGCGGTGGTAGAACTCGAGAATGCGGCAGTGAGCTTCCTGTCCTTTTGTGTGATTAAGTACGATATTGATATCCAATACAGGAAGCTGGCAAACTTCTATTGCGGCCGGAGCCCCTAATTTTCAATGGTAACACCTTGAAACTCACTGAGGAAAGGCGAGATGGCGCATCTACGCGCTCCGGAGCACCACCTGCAAAAACTGGGGGTTTGTTCGTGCCTCGTGCAGCTGTGTCGCGACCGAGAGCTGGTTTGGGCCACACGCGAAAACTGGCGCCGACGAAAGCGGGTGCAGGGGTTGGCGACATTGCACCCACGCCTGCACCTACGTTTTCCTCATCGGGTTCACAGAGCGGGAAGGGGCAGGATGATTTCAGGAGAATGCTGGGAGGTCAATGATCTTATTTAAGTATGACATTCGGGGACTTCAAAGTTGAACGTTGAGACGCTACGACGTAGCGCTCTTCGTAGCTCGTAGTTCGTAGGCTTATCTAAGACAAATTTCAGTCTCCGTCCTGTCACACTGTTCAGTGGTGCGAGAGCGCCGCGGTTTCATCACAACAGTTCGTAAATAGAGGCGCACGTAAGGGAGCGCGCTTTCCGTTGGTGGGAAGAGGGAGGCATAGACAAACAAGCAAAGAAACGTGGAAGGAATCAAGAAATCAACGACGACTGTAAACGATCGTGAAAGCATCCGATCTCTACTCATGGCCTTGGGGAGCAGCATGCTCAGTGCGCCAACGTCGCCGCCCAGGCTGCCGGCATCCGCCTCAAGCGCTGGGCCTGCAATCTCGAGCGCTTCGTCAGGAAGTAGCGAGGGGGGAGGCGTGAAGATCGTCCTCCCGCGTTTGAGTTCACATCGGCCTCCTACTTTGCCGGCACCGACGATTCTGTGTCAGTATATTCCAGCTGGGATGGTCAAGGAACGTGCGTGCGGCCCTTCAAGGATTACGGTCTCCGGGTCAAGCAAGTGAACCGTTACGCCTGGTTCCCAAGCAAGTCGGCGCTACCATTGAGGGCGACGGTCGGATCGCCGCCCTCGGAGCCTGGACACAATCATAACCCACAATCATAACCCAAGCACCGCGCAGGCGCAGCACTTCAATAAATCCACTCAATAGGTTCATTATCTGGTACGTTCTTAAATGCGTACATTCTCTTTGCCGACTAACCCGATAGTCGTCCAGACTCCTTCTGAGCTCTGTCTATACTTCAGGCGATGAACCCACTGATCGGCTTAGCCAAACCCCGGACCGAATCCTATACTCTCGCCATAAGCGATCATCGATCATCCATCATCCATCATGCAAGCCTCACCTCTATTGTGTGCTTCATCTGCTCCATCCTCCCAGGCGAGATTACTGGGACGGCTCGAATTTCAAAAACCTTCGCTTCCCCATGTGGCACGGGCTCAATTATTCCCGTGCCTTCGTTTGCCTCCTTAGGTCGCCGGTGACTCGGTACCGCAGCATGCAGAGCAGAGGATTGGGACAGAGGAGAGTGCAGCGAGACTTCGCGCTATGTTGGACAGCAGCAGAGATGGAAGACCTGGATTGGAATGGACCAAGACGCAAGCCGATGGGCATTTAGCGCGTGCGACATGATTAACAAGTGCGGATTTGCTGAAGTGGTCTAAGAAGGGTAATTGTGCCCCTTGTTCGGGCAACCCCCGAAACCCCCCTACAATGCAGGAATATGGGCTCGATACTGATCAACAATAAGGCGGAAGTTAACCGAAATATTCGGCGTATGTTTGTGATTTTCTGAGGTTACTCAGTTTGGGTGTATTCTGGTGGGCTGAAGAGGTGTGGACGCTGCATTTACGATATGGAGTGAGAAGACGCGTTTTTGCGCGTTGTGATACATGCTGACGTTCTTTTGTCTTAGATGATCAGACCTTACATATATTATCAATAAGCAATTACTGATAATGAGCTATTATGCTTTGTCGTAGCGCAATTCGTACGGCCTGTTGAGCCTTCCTGTTCTTTCCTCGTTCCACGGTGCTGGTGGCAACATCTCCCAGAACGATGGTCGCCACATATGAGAGATCAATTACCCTAGTTCAGCCCCAGTGATCCCTGGTACGATCAGCACTAGCGCCATCACCTCACTCTCGAACGCCCACTGCACCCTGATGTGTCATGATCTCTGAATGGCGCCCTTTCCAGTGTTGAT
The DNA here is from genome assembly GCA_018851835.1 of Hypsizygus ulmarius. Taxonomy (NCBI): domain Eukaryota; kingdom Fungi; phylum Basidiomycota; class Agaricomycetes; order Agaricales; family Lyophyllaceae; genus Hypsizygus; species Hypsizygus ulmarius. Next base: position 18,460 of record JABCKG010007578.1, on the reverse strand, counting down.
TTCGGATTGATACTCATGTCGACAGCAATATTCCTTATCTCAAGATTTGCAGCGGAATGGAGGTTCATCCTTCTATATGTGGCTGAACGGTCACAAATGATTTCCTCCATACATCAGTATTTATCCGTTCACTGGCAGGTTGTTATACACTGCTCGTGCATTTTCTGGCGATGGTGGGGTTCTGTGTTTCTGGGGAGCTCCTCTGCGGGATGACGAACACTTTTTCGAGTGCACATTTATCGACGGCGATGAGCTCAACTGTTTGATGAATAGAAAAATACGCGACGGCTCTAAGGACATTCCCATCGATTATGAGAAAACCGCACGTGTTGCTCGGAGTGGCACTGATGTTGAACCTCGTTCCGAACAAACCTTCCATGTTTTGAACCCAACTACTCTTTATCTTTCTTCTGTTTCTATTTCGTATTATATTCTTGAGCAATGGAAGTCGAGTCTGAAGTTCAAGAATCTGTCACCATAACGTTCGAATGGACTCTCAAAGGCCTGAAGAATCTCTTCGACTCAACAAAAGGAGACACGAAATCGAAGGTCACAAAGTCTGTTCGCTTTGGCGCTGGGCGGTGGCAGGTATGCTTCCAGCAATAAGTTAGCATAGCTCGCTGACCCTTCTTTGCTAGATACTCTTCTACGCCAATGCAGGAACATCCAAGGAAGGGAGCACGGATGGTGGCTTCGTTAGCCTTTACCTATCATGCGAGGTGAGCAGACAACTGCAAACGACATGCGCAACCTTATATTACTCCATAGCCCACGCCGGAAGAGAAAGAGGCTGCTTCAGGTGATGGTGGAAGGTATGCCGAGCATCATGCAACACTGTATGCCGGTTGGAGCTTCATATGTATGTTAACCTCAGATGGGTACGCGATGGAGTGTACAAATTTTCATTCGAACTTCGAAAGTAAGGCTTTCCGTATTTCGACGCCTCTTCTGCACATTTATTGCATTGGCGTATAACGCAGTCTTGGAAAGAGTACTCTCTATAACCAGAAGGAAGCCCACAATCATTCCTTCTCCCACAAGGTGACTTCCGTTGCGTGATGTGTGCAGGGCCAGATGACAGAGTTCTCTCTAGACAGCGAACTGGGGATGGCAAGTATCTGTATGCTCTGAAAATATACATTCTCATTTGTAACGACCGCACAGGGCACAATTTGCACGAAGAGATAACGTGTATTACCAGTCAAGTATCGCTAAAGTGCAAGATGCGTTTGTTATAATCTGTACCATCACATCAACACCCTCGCCGCCCGTGCAGCCGCCTGCAATTCCTCGCCAACTTGTACCCAAAGGGCTTCTCGATACAGTCGGCGCTCTGCTAGATGATCCCTTATACTCCGATGTCGAATTCATTCTTGCCAAACGTGGACAAAGACTGAAGTCTGCATGCAGAATATGGGCCGCCCGACGGTTGTTGGAAAGGGCCGAATATTTTGAAACCAGTAAGGGCATTTTATACACTTGAAATGCGCAGGAGTGTATGACCGCATCCTCTTCAGTGTTCAGTTCAGGCTTCGCAGAAGGCATTATTGAAGGACCCATAACACCCTTGACGATCAAGCAAGCACCAAGCATCATTGAATCGGATGCGAATCTCGTCATGAACGAATTCGAAGACTCAGACGACGAAGATGACGAGAATGTAGACATGTTCGATGATGACGATGCGGACTCGAGTTTCGAACATACGTTACCCATCCTGGAATCTGCTGCGACCTCTCTGACTGACAACGCCATGGAAGAAGACGATGGAGACATAGCAGAAGATCAACGTAATGTTCGAGCGAAGCTTTCGCATCCTTCCAGCCCCCGAAGCAGTCAGAGCTATGCCACTCAGTCGCGATCTCCAGAAACCTCAGTCTTGCCAAAGATGACAGTCGTTGTAAAAGATGTCGCATACAAGACATACTTCGCGCTTTTGTACTATGTGAGTGGGGTTTGCATTCTCCGCTCTTTCTAACACATGTCTGCAGATCTATACGGACATGATCATGTTCGCACCCTTATCTTCCTCCTTCGTCGCTCGCAACCGCGCGCCAGCGTCTCCCACTCTAACGCCTTCACAACCTGCAACGCTGTCAGAGCCTCAAGGGAACGCCGCCTCCAGCAAGCGCAGTTCGCAACAAGATACAGCTAAAACACGAAGAGAGTGGATTCAAGAGTGGCAGAAGAATAACCCAGGACGTCCAGCTCCTTGTTCTGCGAAAGCTGCATATCGTCTAGCTGATCGTGCGTCAAATTACTTTCAGTTGTGTGCCTCTAATTCTCATACTTTCCCAGGATTGGATCTCCGGGAACTGAAAGAACGAGCATCTCAGGTAGCCTGAACCTACTGTTGAGGCTGTGATAGCACTGATTTACTCTCCTATCAGCATATCTTCAAATCGCTTACTGTTGAGAACATCGCTTATGAAGTATTTTCTCCATTCGCAGCGGCCTTCGATGAGATACGCCAGGTTGGAAAGCCCTTGCTCTTCGACGTTCCACTGTCTAATCTCGTGGTCAGGTTCAAGTCAACTTTTTCTTGACACATTGGCAGGAGATTCGAGCTTCCGACTCAATGCGCGATGTGTGGCAACAAATTAGAAATGGTCGCCACCCCGGTTTCGAAGAAGGTAGCTTTCTTTTACAGCGATACTACTTACCTACTTATCTCATTCTTTTTCTGTGACAGTCTGGCCCGTCATCACGCGCAATCTAGAGTTCAAACCTACACCTCGGAATTTAGAAGAGACCCAGGTAGCAGTTGGCGATGTGACGCGTTGAACTGACAATATGACACGACCTATAATCTTGAACAATGTAACAATACCTCAGCATCCTTTTTAAGCATCACGTCACCTCCTTAGAAGAGCTCGACAGAGTCGTAAACGAATTTGGGGTTGAGGAGAACATCACCAGAGCTTCCGCTGATGACATTGACCGCAATGATGTTAGAGCCAGCCACTAAAGTGCCTTTAAGACGACTCTTAACCGACGAAATATGTCAGGGTTTAGTCAAACTGCTGCTTTAGCAATGTAACAAACCTGACGGAATCGTGAAATCATCTAGTACAGGCGAGAGTCAGAATACTGTGCTTCGTGGCTCATCATGTTCATTATCAGACTTGGTTGCTGGCACACCGTGTACCAAGAGTAATATTGTCCATTTCGCAATTTCAAGTTGGAGAATTCTGTAAAGAAGTCAAGCTCTACCCGCGAGAGTTGATAGCGGGAGGAGCTGGAAATGACATGATCAGGTGGGAATACTGGAATGTATATCGTCAGATCGTCCCCGCAGGACAGTAATTTGTGGTCGGCCCCAACGAATGCTTCGGTAACACGAATTCGTAAAGTGCGGCTCCGATTGCGATGAAGATGCGGTCCATTTAATCGTTGTGGGGTGCTTCATCTAGACAAATGACGAAACAAGGACTACAGTAGGGCGGGAGAGGAGATCCTGACGGCCTCGCACTGCGCCATTGGGAATGACCTGACAGAGCTGGATTTAACAGTGCTCGGACCCCAGCTGCTCATCATAGAATCGGATTTCTTGAAGAGTTCAGCATCAAAGGCCGGTACTCATCCGGTGGATGAATTTTGTCTGCACTGAGTATAAATAATGGCGAACGATAAGTAATGATTTGAGCGTGAAGGATGTCAGAATGAACCCAGAGGAAGTTCCGTCGACCGTGCCTATAGTGGTATGTTTTAGAACGTGGCAAATCCGAGAGTATTAAGTTATACACCAGTTGACCAGATGACAGACGGCCCGCTGAGGTTTGTCGGAGTCAGCTTCGCACTCTCCCTGGTGAAGTGTCGTAGTGTAGGTACCAGGCCAAGATACGCGTAAAACTCCCTCTGTAGCCCAAGTGATCTTAGCGGGAACATTTCATGCGAGTTAGATCGCACAAACCTGGATGTCACGACCGAGTACTGAGCAGCAGCAGATTTCTACAAATGTACGTGAATTTCTGGATAAAGACATACGTGGAATTCATAGGTCGACCTCGAATCCAATTGTGACAGCAGATCCAGAGAGTATATCCGAGTACGAGCCAGACACTGCGCCACGGCCTGAAGTTGGAACACAACCTTGGAGCCGAGAAATATCAATGATGCTTGTGTCCAACCTGGTCGACGGAGAAGACCCTGTGGTGATCGCCAAGGCATAATTGTGAACTTACTGAGTAAGGATGCGGGTCTACGAAACGACATTGTTGACTGTCCACAGAGTCCAGTTCGGCATGCCTCTGTTTGTTCATGATCAGGTTCATGTACCTGTAGAGCTCTTGCTGGTCACCATCTTGATTGTTGATGCCTTCAAAATGGGCCATCAGCTGGTGTTCATAAATCCTGGGCATAAAGCCACCCGCCGCGGAAGAACGGTCCATCTGAGGACGTCTCGTGACTAACGCTGTGGATTATGATATACGCTCCAGCACTTGAGCATATGATGCCGTGGACTGGGACCTGGATTAAACACACCTGAGAACCACCATGACATGAGCTTTTGGAAACGTCCAGGGTTTAACTGTGTATCTACAGTTGGATAGAATTTGAAACGGGTCTAGCCGTGGACAAGGACTACGTCAGAGCCTTCAGTAGCGGTCCCATTGTTAATTTCCGCGATGAGATGTCCTCTGGAAGATCAGACTTCGAAAGACGCACAGTGGACCGAAGTTCTTTCCGACAATTCCGCTGAGGCGAATCTACCGTATGTACCGACATACAGAATGTTGATCCCCGACCGGACGATATTGAACTGAGCCTATCAGAGAGCGCATAAGATTCGCATAAGTAATATGTGAAAGAAGCGCACTATCGTACTCGTTTTTATTGAAACATTGGCAATATTGTTTGCAATGTTGGATGTCACGGTGGCAGAACTTAACATATTCGCGCATTGATCTGGCGAGGTATAAGACCCCAACCCAGAACTAAGCTGACTGAATTTCGACGAATCTTGTAACCGCCTTCGGTTGAAGACAAGAGAAGTAATGTCATCGTTGGGGATAAAGACTATGAATGTAAGATTCAAATCCAGTAACTGCGCGAGCATTAAATTCAACTCACATGTGACGAGCCCACCTCCAGAGTCTATAATCATGTCAGATCCGGAGGTTATGACCCCAAAACAGCTCGACTGAATACGAGCAAACCTGCGGCAAGAGAGAACATCATCGCACCAATCGAGGGATGTGTTCGCTGGAGATTGTGATGTTCAGGACGTTTTTATAGTACCGGCTGGGGGCTTCCTGGATACCAAAAGGATGTCGAAGCTTGCGAGGCCCTCACGATGTAGGTCAACAGGGTGCTGACCGGGCCGCTGAACGAGGATTGTCGAGAAGCGAAGTGGCGAGACTGAAAAAATGGACGACTCGAGGCACAATACCTGGAGGGGCAGAAATTAATGGGCTCTCCGCTGAGCGAGGAGGCCCGAAAAATAACCAAAATCAATAATAATTATTGAAGCAAAAGGTGGATGTCTGAACAAGCTCTGAACTGGGGTCATTGCGAGATACCACGATATTCACGGCGCATTGCAAGCGCAGTGTTTAAAATCATCGCAATGCAATTTTATCAGATATTTCTGATCTCCTGTGAGATATCTGCGGGACTTCATGATTATTTAGGATGCACGTGTCTTTCCGAAGAAACAAGGCCGCTGCGAAAGTCGATGAGCGAAACAGCCGCGGGCCAACCATGTTATAGGCTAGAGACAGAGAACAACTGCCAAAAGTTAATAAGGATAATTATCCCAAAGAGCAGGAGAAAGGCGTAGGTGTTAGTCGACGCTGGTGAGACTGCCCTGCGATGTCGTTTCTGTGCCTGCGATACTCGTTTCTCCATCATAGCCATCTTCATCTTCGCCGTCGCCAGAATCATTTCCTTCGAAATCTGGGCTGACAGTAGCCGGGAGTCCCCTGGATACATTTTGCACAGGGGTAGTACCTTGATGCATTGTGGTTGAGTTCATAGAAGAACGAGGACTACGGCGGACATGAATCACCATTCATCAACTGACCGGCGGATGTGCGCCTCGGGGTTCTAGAGTCGTCAGTGGGTGGATCATGGTTGTGGTGTTCTTGCTCATGATCATGGCTATGATTATGTTCGTGAGTATGGTCGTGATCATGATCGTGTTCATGGTCATGGTCATATCCGATGGAAGACAAAGGCCGATGCTGTGGATGGCTGTACATTGTATGCATTGCGGTTTCGCGATGCCATTGTTCTTGTTCTTGTTGCCGCCATTGTGCTAGTTGTTCAGGGCTGAATTGTTGTTCGGAATGTACATCCGCGGGAACGAAAAGCTGCTGTTCTTCATACTCCTCTGCTGCTTCCTGAAGCTCAATGGGTGTTGTCCCAGGAAGGCGGTCGTCGGGCTGAGGTGGTATTCTATGCAGCAGGCCAAACCTGAATAGCAATGAGCAGTCAGTATTTAGATAATGGACCCAAGCATGTCGACTGATGCGAACCCAAATACACATCCCAAAAGTCCTTCACCACCCCAATGTCGATTTGGAATCAAAACTACCTCTCTAAGAGCGCTAGAGAAGAACTCGGTCAGCTGCAAAGCCTAAAAAGAGCAGATCGTGCGCACTCAAAATCGTACGAGTAGACGTAGACTCTCAATGGCTTGTCAATATGCTAATTGACCTTTTGATCAGTCAAGTCCATCATCCGGAAGAAATGTCGTACTGCTTCAACGAGATCGTAGAAGTCATTCTCGGCGCCAAGAACACCCCCGGACCAGCCTGTCAAAAGCATCTATCAGCCCAAAGCCCGCGACATTATCCAACGACGCGTAGAAACCTAGTATCCAATCACCCATAGGGACAAGACCCGCGCTTTCTGCAGGGCTGCCCTCGATCACGTCCAGAACATGCCAAACGTTCTCGGTCGCAGTCTGTGGCTCGCACATCCGCATACTCAGGCCCAGCAGGGATGGTTCAGCGGCTGCCCCTGAGGACTTGGGCGTTGACACGTCTGATGTCTGAGACCAAGCACGCGAAGGAGTAATTGCGACAACTGTATGGAAGTTGAGCTACGATTCTACTTGAAAAGTAGATGTTCACTCGTACCTCGCGTTTGTTGACTTTTACTGTTCCACACCAGCAGGTTCAAGGTTCGCCCTTCATGGTGTTCAACGATCCTCTCCAGCTGGAAAGCATCAATGTTGTTCTGGTCCGCTAACGAATCCCCCTCAAAGCCGACAACGAAATCGAAAAAGGGTTCAATAGTCGTTCTCGAAGCCGGGGAGAACGGGGTGACTCTGAGAACATGCAGAGCATTTGAAGGAGGGTGTATTTGGGAAGTGGATTGGCCGGCGCCCATTGCTTGATCCAAGCCTAATCCCACAAGAATTTCAAACTGTCTCCCGCCCGAGAAGGAAGGGGCAAAGGACGTGTTGCGTACGTAAGGGGCATTCCTTAAACAACGAAGCCACCGTGGTCCACGTGGTCAACTACCGATGGTCCGACATCACCACATGGAGATCTGCCCGGTGTTCAAAGATGCGACGCCGCTTGGACGCCGGCGCAGAGGAAGGTCTGGGAAGGTGCGCAACGGTAAGGACACGCAAGCACATAAAACCTTTCGTGAGACTAATTCCCACACAAATTGCAGGGGATCTATACTACCCATTTGGATATTAGATTTCAGAAACGTCAAGTACAGGCCTAAAGTACGTCAAAGGTGCAAGGAAGCCGCGACGTACTGTATACGAATGGGATCGCCTGCTGACCATGCATGCCTATCCTGGCGATCAACATGAGTTTTGTGAGGGGGTACCAATGTGGAAAGCAAATCAAAATGTGGTAGTGTCCAGTGATCAGTCGAGGCCCGATGGACCACAAGTATTGTCCGATGTTCGGTTGACTGGAGATTGGAAGACATTGGAAGTGTGGTCAATGGTGTTTTGTGAAAGCGGGAGTGTGCGGTAGTCATGTCCAGGATCCACTCACTGAAAAGACGCAATATCAGAATCCAGGATGAAGTGGCAGAGTCTTAGTGGTTCTTCATTGGCCGAGACTCGAAGAAAAAATAGGGAGCAAGGATGATCCATTCTCCGGAAATGTCAAGTGTCAACAAGGGCATTGACGGAGCTTGTGACATATTGAAAGGCTTTGAGGAATGTCCTCCGTCTGAGAAAAAAGAACACACCATGCACAGATTCAGCAGCATCAAAGGGGAGACATACATTGACGGTAAGTTGTGACCTCGTCATGCCGATTAATATCCGAGGCAGTGTATCGGATGAACACCCCAGGGGAAGAAGCTGGGCTTGAGGAGGCAGGAGCCTGGGATGGGTCCGGAGAGTACTTCTTGCCATGGTATCAAGAGCATTCACATGACGGAAAGATGCTTTATGCGTAGGCTAAGGCGATGAAAGGCTGAGGATTAGATTCCCGGAACATACTCTTTTGCCATGCTTGGTGCTAGAAATCTTTTTGATTCGAGTCCGCATCTCTTCAAGATTCAAGCATCGCCGGGAACAGCACAAATTTGCAGAAGCTAAGACAGGGGTAGCGGCAAGGGAAAGACAATACTTTACTGGAAAAACCAAAAAGTTGATCACACTAGATAAAGGACGTTTAGCAAGGGATATACTCTATATATCGCCGGCGCCGAGGAATGCTTTAGGATTGGCCAAATAGCTCTTGCCTTCATTAATAAAAAGACATAAATTTTTGGGCCTTTGGCCTCAGTCCGTTTACTCTGTCAAATGACACATGGGATTGTTAGAGTGATAGCACTCGCGGTACTACAGGAAGGTTTGATTAGTTGATAGACGATAATCCTGCTCATCAACGCCTCAGGAAACTAACTACTCAAAAGTTCTTGCAGTACTGCGATTCGTTTTTAGACTTTAATTTCGAGGGTCGAGTGTCGCTTCCATGTTCTAAGAGCGCATCCCATCCGGGCAGTAAGTAGACGAATGGTCACGAATAGGCAGGATCGCAATAAGACTGTTAGTGTCATAATTGTAACTAAGGGTAATGCCATTGGCCATCCGTCAGATCCCAGGGCACGTGACCAAATAACTTTTTCCCTCGAGGATGGACTCGGAGGTATTTTAACTTCCAGCCACCTTCAGAGTCGACGGGTTGTGGGCGTTGAACTTGTCATTCTGGGGTACAGCAACACAGGTTTCGCGGAATGCGGTAAGCATGCTCGCGTCGTTTTATTCATTTGTAACTAACAACGTGTGATAGCTGATCTATGTCCCTTTGTCGCCCATTACTTTCTCAAGTCCACATTCCGAAACTTCCCCACCGTCAGCTTCCTTTGAGCTACATACGCGGCATCAATGTTATACCTACCAAGCACAAGACCAGTGGACCGAATATCCGCCTCTCAGGAGCCGTCTCCAGCCGAGACAAATTCTCCAAACCCACGTCACCACCTTCACCGGTGTCCACGAAATGCGCAGCATACTTGCCGCGTTCCTCGCTACCTTCTACAGCTCGCGACCCGAAGATGGATGGAAAGAGCAAAATCACGATCGAGACGTACGAGGATTTACGCCGGCGGGACAGAAGCTTGGTGGCCAACTTGCCCACCCTTTCCTATCTTTATATCGTGACGGAAGCTGTCAATGCCAAATCCCACGATTTGTTGGACCGGGTAGTCCTAGACATTCTGGAGGTTTACCAAGGTGGGAATGCGAAGCGGGATCGAATGCTTCGGGCTGTCATGTCCAAGGATTTTTCGCTCTTGAATCGCGATATTGTATTGCGGGTGCTCCAGACACTCCAAGAAGCTCCCAACGGTCTCGATTTCCTTACAACCCAATCTATCGAGAGATTGGCACGGATGATAACTGGCAGCTTGCAGATATGTGGCACCGACCGAACATTTCTTCGACTTCTCCATCCATTGCTCCACGCCCGCATTTCTCGTTACCACGCACCTGGTGGCATCCAGTCTGTCAGCTACCGACCACCTGAAATAGTCTACGCGTCGTTCGCCGTCGTGTTCAAGCTTCTCACCCTCTCCTTTCAGCAGGAGGCCTTGGATTTATTTCAAGTGCTCGTAAAATCCAGACACATCCCTCAGGAGGTTGTGCAGACCATTGATGACTCCTCTGGCGACTTCAAACTCATTATCTCCACCGCTTTAATCAAGGCCAGCCTGCACTGGAACTGGAGAGCCTTAGTAGCTGGTGTCCTCACAGACATCCTAGACGCCACCCCTATTCCTGATCAATCTATAATCGACCTTAATATCGACGCTATTTACGCCCTTCTGGATACCCCAACTGATAGAGATATACGCGCTTCCGGGCACCTAGTTCGTCGCGTTCACAAGCATTCTCCGGTTCCAGACACCATCATCCGACAATTCTATCACAGGGCCGCTGAAAAGCAAACTGGAGACGAAGCTGAAGCTCTGTATGCATTTACCAGATCACCTGCTGTGCTCAAAACACATCACTATCCACCTCCCCAGGGTGTCGCATTGCCCTGGCTTATGTCTCATCTTACCTCCGCCAGCCATAGGACGCAGCTTTCCAGAATACTCGCGTCAGAGGTTGTAGATGACAATTTGCCTCTCCCTCTTCAAAACCGTGCGGCATTCATTGCAGCCACTGCCGCTCAAGGCTACGGTAGACTTTCTCGAGGCCTATGGGAAAGATATGCTGTTGGGAAAGACAGTAGTATCGTCGTCGGTAATTCGGCCCTGATGATACGCATGGTCAGCCTGTTCTTCAATCTTTCTCATCGGTCAGCGACCAAACACGAACAGCAACAGTCGGAGCAGCCAGAGGACAGGAAAGTGCGGTATTCAGAGGGCGAGGACCTAGAGGCGCGATCGGCAGAGCTGGCGGCATTCGTGGACCAGATCTTGCAAGCTTTTCAGACACATCACGAACCCTTAGCCAAAGCGCCACATTCGGTGTTGACCTCATTTGCCAGAGCATGCTTCATCATCGGAAAATTTACGGAAGGACTTGACGCGTTCCGATTTTTGCTGGATCGCAAAGAGTTACCTGACATATACGATGCCAACGTCGCCTTATCTGCGGTCGCCAGGGCCAGGCCACGCCAGGCGGCTAGGATGGTCAGGAGGATGGTTGCACTTGGTCTGCATCCTGATGCAACCACCTTTGGTACGGTCATGCACCATGCACTTCTTCATCGCGACATGGAGCTCGTCAAGGACATGGTGGAACGGATGCGTAGCCTCGAAGTCAAGCGTCTCTCTGTCAAGTCAATGGCTGGTCTGATTAGGGCGAGCGTCGCACCCGTGGATCAAGAGTCGCGAGATGACCGGAGAGTCAAACTGGCAGATGCTCTGCACTTGATTGAAGCTTTCCCAGAAACAAATATCGCATCCTCTCCACAGATAGGGAAGTATCTCGTCTATTCTTCCCTCCAAGTATACGACCCATCACTGGCGTTCAAATTTTGGGACCTTTGTTTAAGGGAAAGCACGGAGTGGAACGACAGGGAACATCGTTTCATACGCCGCCTGATAGCTACGATGATTCACAGACATCGTCAGAATTTCGACAACGAACAGACCTTCGCCATGCTCTCGCGGCTCGGACATGGCCATTAGAGTCGCAGTGGGAAACGAGAGGATGTGCTACCTGCACTCACTCCACACCAGATGGCTCTTCTTTCACCCGACCGCCGCGAAATGCGTCACAATGCTCTGGGATAGCCAAGGGCTCCTCGTCGAAGCTTATAATTAGAGAAACGCAATTTCGTTGACGTGGTGTAGGCTGCAAGTCATTTCGAAGCTTCAAGGATCCAGGGAAGACCGGTGGCCTTCGTTTCGGGTTTGACAAAAAGTGCCGCGCGCCGCTTCCGGTTGCAGAGATGTCCAGAGAGGTGCTTGCACATCTGATGTGGATCAAAAACATAGTAAGAAGGTGAGGGAGGTTGGAGCCGACATGCTGGTTCCGAAGTTAGGCCGGGGGTTGTTGTAATGTGAACCGATGTGTTCTCGTGATAGATATCGATGTTGAGGATCCATGCGTATTCTGTTTTCTCTTGAGGAGTTTAAAGGTGGTCCTGATTGAGTTGAACATAAATCACAAAGAAGATTTGAGTTACATAGCGCCCGAGAGCCGCAAACACTAGGGCACGGGAACAACAAACATGCAATCTCCTCAAAACGCGAGTCTTCAAGACAGCCTACCCCGCGTTCCCTAAAATCATCCTCCTTCGCACGACCATGCCTGCAGCCCGTCCAAAGAAAGAGAACAGCTCCGCTACGCCTCCTTCCGACGACCAGCAGACGAAGGAATCACACTCCGAAAACAGCAAGAGCAAGAGAAAGTATGTGAAAGTTGTCCCGATCTTTCTCCGTTGTACCCACTTTCTCGTTCGCCCTGTTCACCCCGCTTCCCCACACTTGATCTCCCCACATCTTCTCCTGAGTTACATATTTCTTTATGTCGTTTCATCGCTTTCTTCGTCTCCTGAATGCGAACTGACGCTTCTTCTTTTGCTTCGGTCCACAGGAGACAGTCCCAAAGTTCGTGATGTGGCGCCTCTTTTCTGAGACAGGTCTCACTTTCCTTCCCAGGTTGCGATGCCTGTCGTGCGCGGAAGGTCCGTTGCGCCAGAGAGAACCCAGAGGATCCAAAACAATCCTGCAAGCACTGCATCACCCTAGGAATTCCATGCACGTACGATTATCAGCCCAAAAAGAGGGGACCACCCAACCTGTAAGCACTGAAATATGCAAGATCAACACCATGATGACAATTCTTACGAAGTTATCTGCGACGCCTCCAAGAAGCAGCAGCGGCAGCATCAACGACACAAACGGATGAACGAAATGAAGAAGCTTCGGCCTCCCCCGTCTCCACGATGCCCAGTCCTCCTCAATCTATCGTGTCGCCTTCCTTGGGTCCCAAAAGCCCATCTGCCCCCTTCCTTGAGCCATCGCTAAGCTCTCTTCCCACCATTCCCGCGGTTCCAATCCCACCTTCGCGCTATCCCATTGCCGCCGATACGTTCCATCCACATTATACCCCGAATACCCACTCGTCAACATCCTTCAACGGATCACGTTCCTTGGAACCTATAACAAATGGCAATGGCATGCTCGGCTCGCATTCATCCCCCAAAAATGAAGAACCTCAGTCGTATTCCTCTCCATCAGAGTCCTTCAGCACATATCCGCTTTACAACTGGTCATACAAGCATCACCAAGCATCGCCCACCCATCCACCAAATGCTATACCTCCGCTGTCCTTTTACTATCGACCCCACCATCTTGAGGAAATCGCGCCTCGTGATACGATATCGCTCATCATTGCTCTTTTCTTTGATTTTGTATACCCACTCACCCCCTGTATTCATAAGCCGTCCTTCATGGCCGATCTCCATTCACGACGCGAGGAACGCGACCCCCTTTTCTTTGCTCTCGTGATGTCGACAGTCGCATCCACTCTTGTGCAGGTACCGCGGTCTTACCTTCCAATGGAGCGGCCAGTCGTCAGAAAATTAGCACAGGTAAGTATCAGGTATAGTAATTCTTGCCTGCGTGTATTCAAGACATCGCTAGGCATGCCATGAAGCCAGTCGGCATATATCCGTCGCATCTTATGATCCTCCAACATCAATGCACGTCATCATACGATATTTGTTGGCTACATATTTTTCTCGTCGCAAGCAGTATCTGATATATTCTGTAGTGATTGTATCTACCATTTCTGCGAGGGACATGATGCTACTCAGCACGCCGCGTTTGGTGAAGCTGCTCATATTGCAGTGACGCTCAGAATGCATGAAGAAGCGTCCTACGATGGTCTTGACCCTATCGAATGTGAAGTCAGACGAAGGATATTCTGGTTGCTCTTTGGAGGTTCGTGCACCTTGGGTTGCCCTGCTGAAGGTTTACCATATCTTCTTCACATCTAGCCGATAAATCCATGTCAATTCTTCTCGGACGACCAATTTGTTTGCGTGACGAGGATTGTACAGTCCACTTCCCGAAAGAACTGGATGACGAATAGTACGTTGTTCGCTTCTTGGCCGAAGTTGTCCCACTTCTTGACACTCCGGTATGCTTCTCATTCGCAGCATCACTCCAAGTGCATATTTACCCCAACCACATGGAAAAACTGCCATCGTTTCGGGCCTAAATTACACTTCAAGGATATTCGCTCTCTTGGGCGAAATCCTGGTTCGGATCCGTGTGGACAAGCGTTCACCACCGCAAGGTCAATTTGCAACTGCCAGGCTAGAGGAGGTGCAGTCGTTGCATTCCCGAATACTTGCGGCTCTGATCCATGCTCCGGAACCGCTTCGCTTGAAGCAAACACATACTCAGTCACATCTTCCTCCAGAATATGGTGGCGCCGGATTCCGTCAGGCAACCTTCGCAGAAGTGAAGGACTTCTTCGATAATCCCAATGCATCACGCGCGAATGCACTGAATCCTTTTTTAGTCATGCAGGCGAATTTATTCGTTACCCAAGTAGGGATCCGCATTAGTCTGTCTCTGGGTCATCAACTCATATGTTATTAAATCTCAGCAACTTGTTCGTTTCGTCATCGAGCAATACCGCGACGAACTGATTACGTCGCTTCAAGGCAGTGTCGATGAAATTCAAGTGGCGGAGGATCGTGAAGCTGTCGCCAGCGATTTGCTGAATATCCTCCACAGGTAAGTTCGCGGAGTTGACCTGGGAAAGTGTATACATTCAATGTCCTGCACCACCAGCATTCCGATCCAGTCGATCGCGACGAACGGTCCAAGTCTGGTAAGCCTGCTACAAGGAAGCGTCAAAAGATGAACATGTCTGATTCTTATCTAGGTTCACAAAGTCCGCTTTGTGGCATCTACGTTGTTGGATGCGGTCCGAAAGGCTGAGACGGCGCCTGCCTCTGCAGCACGTGCTCATGCATACCTATGTTTGTCCATTTTCTTCACTCTCCCATGTGACTGTAGGATGAACGCTGGGCGTAGGGGACTTCTTGAGCATCTTGTCGGAAATCGAAAGAAATTATTTGTTCGTACGCTGGTCTCTCAGGTAGCATGTTGGGAAAGGCTGACCATCTGTATAGACTCGATGACGATAGAGACGGTAATTCCAGTGGCGATGGGATGATGATCGGATGACGACCCTGTGACGACTTTCTTTTTTGACGACCGACTCATTGTCAACCTTGCGGATGTACTATTATTCTGGATGCTGCTGTCTACGCTTTTTTATTAACCCCTCTTTCTAACCATTTGCCACTATTAGTGACCATCCATCATGTATAATTCGCGTTATGATCCACAGTTTCAATAGGAAAAAACGAGATGCTAGTCGTGAAGTCTCATACAATTTACACCCTACACATATGATACATTGTTAGCATACAAGACCAATACAAATGCCACAGAAATGCCACTCGGTAAACCCGGACCGTGACGACAATAGCATTTCTCCGGTCCGGGAGGCCCGAATGCCAGTCACGTTTTCGCCAATTTGACGCGTCCGACCGTGACATACTATTACTCGTAACAGTCGACTACTTTGGTCCTGGCTAGCCTGACTCCTCACACTTTACTCTAACCACTGCATCCGGACGTGTCAAACGCTTTCTATAGCACTCCCACATTCGCATACCAAGAACCTGACCTGTGATGGATGCTCACGATCCTGCGAAAGTGTCTCAACCTAACTCTTTGGCTTCAGAGGTGCCTCAAGCTGTCAACAGCTTGACAGAGGAGGAGGCAAGCCGTTATGATCGACAGATGAGGCTTTGGGGTTTGGAGGCCCAACAAAGGTACGCCAGCTCTCGGCCGACACGCAAAGTTCTGAAGGGAGTACTGATGACCGCGATAGGATGCGAAATGCAACCATCTTGGTCGTCCGCCTGAAGGGGACCGCCACAGAGGCTATAAAAAACATGATACTTGCCGGCATAGGCAAACTGGTAATAGTCGACAGCGAAGAAGTCGCCGAGGAAGATCTCGGAGCGGGGTTTCTGTTCAGAGATGAAGATGTCGGAAAGAAAGTAAGGTTTCCTTGCGGTGACCTTTCGGCCGACGGATATTTAATGGTGTTAACTCGGCGGTGTCAATGCAGAGACTCGATGCTGCCAAGTCCAGACTGGAAAGCCTCAATCCCCTCGTGACTGTGGAGACAATACTAGATGCCTCAGTGCTGGAGGGTGATGCTTTCCAGGAGCTGATTAAGACGGTTGACTTGGTGTGTGTTACGGATTGGGATCGAGACGGTCTTGTGAGTCTGCAATCTCCGTCATGGTATAGCCTATCTTCTGATATCAATATCTGGAATGACTACTAGATTCGAATGAACGCCGTATGTCGCCGCATAGGGAAGCCGTTCTATGCAGGAGGGACTTATGGTCTACTTGGCTACATCTTCTGTGATCTTTTAAGTCATGATTACATCGCCCCGTGAGCCCTTTGTCCCAGCCACGGATTTTTGCGACCCGCCTAACCTTACACCCATCCTCTGATTTTCTTCTTATCATCAGAGACCGTTCAGCATTGAAAGATATCCCAAAGAATGTGAAAAAGACCGCTGTCTATTCCCCTCTTCAAGCCGCCATACGCCACCGATGGTCAGGCTTGACAAAAAGACAAACAAAGGAACTTAATCCTGCAGTCGTTTTTACAATCCTATGTGAGCCCTAGCATTCAGAGTCTCTAGAACGTCAGAAGGTCTTCAATTCCTTTTGTAGCCATTTGGCAATATCAGTCGCTACACGGGGGCCACCTTCCAGATGACGAAAGTGCAGCTATTGAGCTTTATTCAATCGCAAACTCACTGATTACAGAGGCCGAGGTCAACAAGCAGGTTATCACGGAAATGCCTAAGCCTTTCATCGAGTAAGAGCTTGCTTCGTTGTTGGCCATGGACTACGATTTAAATAATTCAACAGTGCAATAGCGACGACGGCGGCGTACGAATTTTCACCTGTCTGCGCCATAGTCGGTGGTATGCTTGCTCAAGATATCCTCAAGGCGCTCGGTGGTCGCGAACCTCCGATTGCAAACTTCTTCGCCTTTGATGGCAATACAGGAGGGGGAACTGTGACGCGAATGAACATGCCCTGATCTTCAATCTGCACTGATCTACGTACAGTACGAGTATATGATTTTGTCTTGTAATGCCAAATGGCATGTGCTCGTTTATCCGAAGTTTGATTCCAGGTAACACCGATAGGCAACGACCAGGTGGAAGCATCCGGACTTCGCAAGTGCTTACCGCAAATGTACGTACGTTGTAACAAGTTGGTGCCAGGATATTAATTCGATGTTTTGATCGAGCCTCCCTCGTAAAACCGCCTACTCCAGATAACATTCCGGGCTGTGTTCTGCTGTGTCACTACTTGGCTAAATGGAATCTTGAAGAATGTGTGAAAAACTGCACAAAGCTGGCTTAACACACTTGACGTATTCTCATTCCCTGCCCTATGTATCTAGCCGCTATAATAGTCACATTTCCGCAAGAGATGCGTTGCTATCCTTCTTGTAGATTGGACCATCTTCTATCGGGCGTCGTACTCCTCACTCAAAGACTCCTTCACTTGAAGTTCGCCGCGGCTTGAGGATGTCGAGGAACGATATTCTCGGGGATATCTGAGCCGGTGACCATCTCACAACGGCCTAAACTGTCTCTCCTTTCAAGAAGAAGCATTGTCATGTTCTTCTAAGTGTGAGTCACTCTCAGGAGTCAATCATTCGGTGACTTTTAACTACCCTTTTCCTGTATCATGACCTCGCTGGTATGAATACCAAGACACATGCCTTGCTGGCCCGCTTTATGCGCTTCGCGATGGGAATTTATTTCCATTTTACATCGGTATTGTGGCAGGATTCACCCGGTGAGGAGGTAGAGAGGTATAAAGCCGAGCTTAGCCCGGAGAGACACTGAGAGTTGCTCAAAGATGATGTCACCGCATTTCATGGAGAAAAAGAAAGCTATTTACGATTTGGGGCAGGATAGCTATAGGTAGCGCTCGTCCACTACAAAGGTGCAGGTTCGATCGAGGTTGATCGACAGTCAACCATTAACATTCAAACATTCCAAGTCGGCCACATTGGGAAAGACCTGGTATGACGCCCGAGAACTTTGGCGAAAGTTGAGTCGGGACATGCCAACCGACGATGATTGCATCGCACGGACGATATTGACCCTGCGAAAGGTCTCATGATTTACATACAGCAGGTTTTCTCATGGCCGCAGACACCTGATGCGTACATGTTTGGTTTAGTCTGATTTAAGCGTCGTCAATTTCTTTTTTCAAGGCGATCGTCCCGGTTCAATCTCGGCGGCTGCGTAAGTACAGCAGGATAGGATACCGTGCAAAGTGGCGATCGGAGTCCATTTATAGATTTGACACGACCCTGGACAACCCTGGGGTAAGGTGTGGGGTAATAATTTCGGCTCGTTGCTGGTGTGTGTGGCAGATACTGATACTGATACTGAGCGGAGTATGAAATTATTACATAATTTATTTTTTAGTGC